>JAQFZP010000316.1:0-41064 GCA_034695745.1 Geophilus truncorum | reverse complement strand
CAAGAGGCTGGAGGATTTCGATCTACCGGCCTCAATTTTGCCAATTTTTTAAATATTTGTTAGTGTTGTTGCTTGTTATGATTGTGTTGTTGTTCTCTTTTAGTTTTAGTGTTGTGTAGTTTTAGCCTCTTCAGTTCTTCGTTGATGGTTGGGTGTTGGGAGGTTTGGGTGTGGTGGTCCAGTAAATGGTGGTGTTTCGACTTTGGAGTCTTCTGAGATAAATGGCTGTGTGATTGCTAGTGTTAAAAGCACCGCTCGTAGCAACAAACAAACAAACTGCTGCAACAATTCCAACCGCTGCCCAACAGAACCCAACTTCCGTGACGGAAGCAGAATCCCGCGAGACTTTTTCTTTTATTATATAGATGATCATCTTTTTACTTTGATATAATGCAAAATTTCTATTGTATTAGGTACAGTATAAGAAAAAATGGTTTTGTGTGCTTTGTCAGGTTTTTCTGAATTGTTAAATTATGATTGCAATCCAGGATAGTATAAGTGAGCATTAAAGCCATGAAAGCAAATATCACAAGAGACTTCATTTTGGTTTTAATACCATAAAAATTCATGATCTGTAAACAGTCAAGCTTACCTTGTTAGTCTTAAATTAAGTAATAATGTGCTTTGGGAGTTGAATGGATTCTACAAGTTGTCCAATCTCGCTTTACACAAGTGGATTTTGATGGTTTCCTAAAGATGCAAATTCCTTTATTTTACTGTGTATCTGTTTATTTAGCCATTCTAATGGCAATTCTCTAAAGGCCTGTGGTCTCTTAACTATGACACAAGAATGGTTGGTCTGAAGATTTCAGATAACAGAGAAAGAAGGGATAAAATTTATTATTCTCATATCATCTAAGAAAGCAATTGTCTTGGGAGTACTGACAGTTACAGCACAAGAAGAGAAAGTTATTTTTTTCTATTATGTAAACTAAGTGCTGAACTTAAGAAAAGTAACTTCTTGAATACTCGACCAACATCATTAGCATGTTTTGCAAATGACCTGAGTAAAGTACCTACTTTTAGGTCGACCAAATAAGGGGTTAACCACTTGTCATCATAGAACAGGTCACACGTAATTGATATGGAGTAGAATAGGTACCAGTTTCAAAACACACTTGCCATACATGGACTGTAATTGACTCATTTGTTCAATTTCCAATGCAAATGTGCAATAAAAGTAGGCAATTTTAAAGATATTGGCAATATCCACCGATTGTCACATTAGTAAATCCCACATTCACAAACATTAGTGATTTGATAAAACCAAATGTTACCAATCACATTCACATTTAAGTAACTTAGTTACTGTACATTAGGTTTAATGTGATTTTTGGTTTTGCTTGAATACAAAATTTAAATAAACTAAATTTTTGCTTTTGATCATTTGTCTGTTAAATTTCCCATGAGAGAAGCAAATGAGATTTTAATCTAAATATGACAATTTTTTTCAAACATGCAGCTTTATTAAAGACATTTTTGACGTTGATTTTTACACTATTTTCTGTATTTTTAAGACTATTGTATGCAAATTCAATCATTAATGGATGCATTATCTTTCTAACACCTGTTTAATAGTTGCACCATTGCTTAATTACTTGTTTGGTGAAGTAGACACTTGTTTCTAACAACTGTATCATTACCTTTAGTTGACGCGTCGGTTTTGTAAACGCGGTTTCCCCATTTTTTGAAATTCATGTCTCGTTAACATTGTAGTTTCATTTTTTTCGAGGTTTAAGGGAGTGAGGGGGAGGCTGTTGCTCCATTTCCTTCGCCCGTGGCAGCGGATGCTGCGGCCATGAAGTGCAGAACGTGTTTGGCATTATGTATGGGTTGTTATTGGAAATTGCTTCTTCTTGAATATACACGACAAGCATTTTGCTAAATCATCTACTCTACAGTATTAAAGCATTAAAAATGTTTTTCCCCGCGTTTATTACTTGATTTACACCCGAGTAAATTTAATTCCAGTTTTCAACCATCAACAAAAAAATGATTAGATATAAAAGTGGTATTTTTTTATATGGTAAGTTGCAAATATTAAATTACAATCTATAGACTCTCGCCCATCAGTTCATCACTCCCAGGAGATGAAAGGAAGGAGAAAAATGACAGAAATTGTATCGCAGGTCATAACTATTATTCTCTGTCCACAAGTGTGGATACATGAGAATTGGTGTGGCGTTTCCGAGAATTCACTGCACGCCTGTCATGGGTGTGCAAGTCAACAAACTCTGATATGTGCCGCGTTCAATTGAATTATGGGGAAAAAGTGAGACTCTCTTTTCCAATATTCCATCGTATCCAACTTGTGCTATGATTTAAAGCAAAATAAAAACGAAAAACTTTTTTTTTTTACAATTTTGTTATGGTATGTCGGGATTGGACATGTAACATCGATATTGATGCGAAAAAATATTGTTACAGCCTCTAGGGACAAAAATATTGACATTTTCCATCATTTCCCACACTCAGAGCGTTGATTAAGGGCACCTCTAGTCGAGCTGGGATCTTGAAAATTTAGGGTCACCAACTATACTTGTTGGGTATGGTGGCAATAAAATTTCAAGAGCTCAACTCAACCGGAAGTGTCTTTAATCGCCGCTCCGAATGGTGGT
Organism: Geophilus truncorum; assembly: GCA_034695745.1. Lineage (NCBI taxonomy): Eukaryota > Metazoa > Arthropoda > Chilopoda > Geophilomorpha > Geophilidae > Geophilus > Geophilus truncorum. The sequence goes on along the minus strand of JAQFZP010000316.1, from coordinate 38,446 downwards.
GCAATGCAGTGAAGTGCAAACAAAAAAGTGACATTTTGAATAATTGATAAATTACATAGAAATATTATCAATTTAGAGCGTTGTAATGTTCTACAAGTTGATTTTTTGCAGGTAGATGACCAATGGTGGTCGAAAATGATAATGGGTGTGGGTGTGGGTGTTTTAAGTGTGGGTCATAACTGTCTCATTTTGATTTATGGTTTTTATCACATTGAGTGTCAAGTTAAGTTGTGCTTTGTTGATGATATTAAATGAATTTTTTTTCTTTATTTTTGTTGATGATTATTTAATGGGTTTTTTTTCCTTTATGTTTAGTGCGTGATGATGTTTTTAAATTGATTTTTTTATTCGCTTTTGTTTTTGCAGGTACTTCAGCAGAATGAAGATGGACGATGGAAAGGTGTCATTTTCGGTGAAGAGCATTCATCAAGAACTGGATATTTCCCTGCGAATGTTGTTGTGCTTCTAGACAGACCAGGTACGTCAATTTTAAGCATTTCCACAATTTTTATTTCAAGGAGGGATAAAAGTTCTGGCATTCTGCCTCGCACAGCTTCTTTTTATTTTACTTTTTTTCCTACCGAGATCAATAATAGATGGCGCCGTAGCTGTTTTATTGATTGACCAAAAAGAAAAAATCCATAAAATTTTAAACTCTTTTTTTACTGCCAATAATTTATAAGTACAAAGAAAATTTAATGAAGTGCCTTTTGTCTGTGAACAAAAACTTCGGAACACGGTATAAACAATACTTAATTCACTAGGTGGATTTGTTTAATTTTGATACTTGTGTAAATAACGTTTAAAGTAGATTTACACACTTTTGGCAGTCATTTTTTCCAGTTAGATCGAGAAAAATGAGAAATTTACACAAGACTTCTTATTTACATTAGATTTTACACACGTGTAAATCGACATTTACACAATTTTGGGCGCCTTTTTTTTTAAGTTATATCGAGAAAAATTCCATTTTACACAAAACAACATTTTTGCACAGATTTTACAATTGTGCAAAACCTACGTCAAAATTTGGGACACTTTCTGTGAACACTCATGTCAAGATGCAGCTAACAGGCGTCACTGGAATCCCATGAGGATTTCATATCTAAATCCATAAGCTAATACAGTTGCTGACTCCACAAGGGTGTAGATAAAAGGGAGAGGAAAGAATATGAATAAATCATGAATTTTTTTTCCCTTTGTCTTTTAAACCTCTCCCGCCAAAAAAAAAAAGAAAGAAAGAAAGAGGAAGAGAAAAAATGAAAGCTAGAAATGATAACCAGCACTTTGTCAAAACCCCCATTCGGGAGATACATAGACATGTCAGAAAGGTTCGCACCTCTCCCATTTAAAGTTGCATCGCGAAACTGTAGAGCAGATTCAGTCACTTACACCTTGCGACCGCGCGCATAAATCAATGGCGGCTGGAGAAATTTTTTTTTATCTTCATGTTGGATCTCGTGGATCATTTGGTTTTCAATGAGAATTCATTAGCACCTCGCGGTGTGCATGTAGGAAATGACGCTAGGTATCGTCTTCATGAGTGGTTAGAGGTCAGTTCTCTTTTGGCAGGTAAAATCCTCTCTGATGCTGAGTCATGAAGTGTGTCTTGTCAGATCTTTACTTTCCTCTCTCCTTCCGAAAGAAAGATTGCGGGATGCGATGGTTGTGAGGGATTTTAATCATATTTCGTTGCTTTGTGGTATTAATTTGACGTTTTAAAGGTTGTTGGAGACGGCTGGTGGTGGAAAGAGGAATGAAATGGAATTTTATTTTTTTATGTTTTTGATTAGATGTGTCATTAAGTTTTTTTTTCAAATTGTTTTATGCTGGAAATGGCTTAGGAAACTAATTTCCTCATGTTGGACAATGGGTTTGTTGTACGTGTTATGAAATTACGCAGAAATGCATTAAATTACGTAAAGACGATAAGTGGCGCGTGCCTAATTCGAAAATGCATAAAAGGATCATAACAACGACTTTTTTGTTTTCGTGTTGAAAAAGGAATTTTACTTTTTTTTTTTTTTAAGTGAAAAAAAAATGACGTAATTAATTGTGATTTATGCAATTTAAGCCTTTTATTCTGCTTCATGAGTTCACTGGCATTTGTTGAAACTGCTCAGAATACAATGAAACTGTGTCCAAATGGCGAAGGGCAAGTAAAATGGCGTCCAAATGAACTTTTATCTGCCAATAAATCAATAAGATCCTCCGCTGTCAACTGAGTTGCAACTCAGAAATGGACTCTTTCTTCATATGGGGAAAAAAGGAACTGATGGAGGTGAAAATCCTGTGTTGGTTGATGCGGTGCAGGAAAGAGGATATCCACGAGGAACTTTGTCATTTGATTGATTAAAAATCGTGGGTGGATGGATGGATTTGTGAACGACGAGAACGTTCAAATAATTGGACGAAAATCTTTTCTTTTTTTTTGTCGTTGTTGGATTGATTTCATAAATAAAAATAAATTTTATTTTTATTTTTTGTTTTGGGTAGTGGAAAATGAGTCACTTGAAATCGGATCTAAGCAACTACTTGGGCGGTGTTGTTTGCATATTAATAAAGATGATTTAATCAGCAGTGGGTTAATCTGTCATCTTTGATTTTTTTAGGGGAAGGATAGGTTGTGAGAAGTTTGGTGGGAAATTTTAGTTTGTTTAGTTTACTATAGTTAAATTAGTGCTTTCTGTAGGGTAAGTTAAATCTGTTTGAATCTGTCTGTTCTTAAAATTTAGAGTTTTTAAGTTATATGGAAATGTCTTTAGTCTTTCAAACAACACTAAATACTAAAAAGTGAATTATCAAAGGGTTGAAGTGGTATTTCCGGTACGGATATGGTCACCGAATGGTTAATTAAATATAGTACAATGCATAAAATAACTAACTAAAATTTAATGTCTGTAGTTAACCGGAAGTGCCATTGAAGCTACTTTTAAATGACAAAGGCGTGCTAGATTTGAATTACCAAAGGGCAAATATGGCACTTCCGGTTTAAATGTGGCCACCAAACATTAAAATAACTTATTACCATTTACTATCCTAGAATTTTCTAACTATAAGTGCCATTTTAGATACTTTGAATTACAAATAAAGACGTAAAAAAGTGAAAAATTGTCAAAAGGGCACTTCCGGTTGCACATTGGTTTTGTTGAAGTCGGGTGCGGGTGTATAATCCAAAACTGTAACAAGTGGTGAAAAAATTATAAAATTTACAGTAAATTAATCAGAAATGTCATTTTACCCTATTCAAAACAACCAAAACATGCAAGAAGTGAATTATCGGAGGGCAAAAATAGCACTTCCGGTTTTAACATGACCACTTTACATTAAACCCAAGAAATTACCACTTACTCAATAATCGACCTTAGAATTCCAAATCCCTATTGCAAGCGGAAGTGCTATGAAAAGGCGACCCAAATTGCATTTGTCTCAAACGATGAAACTAAATGGGAAATTCGTGCGACTCGATTTTGTTGATATTGCCCTTTCCTGTTTGCTCAGTTTTCTCGTTAAAGCCCGAGCTGAAGCGCGATGAATGTGCGCTTGTGGGCATCGAGAAATCACGTCGGAGTCGCGATGGGCACGCGTCTTCTCAAGGTTATTTTGGTGTCGAACGGTGTCGAAGTAAACAAGTTGCGCCCTCTAGCTCCGTGCGCTGAATTAAAGAGCTTTTTTAAGGGAATTCTCGAGGGACGTGTCCCTTGGCACAGGTCCAGTTTTAAAGTCAACAACGCCGGCAGACCTAAGTGACTCAATTGGCGCAAAAGGGTCGAAAATGACCCGTTGTCGAGAACCCGGAATAATTTCACTGTTTTTTATTTTAAGAAGAAAATAAAATTTTTTTCTCTTGTTACAAATGATTTTCGTTGAAATTGCGAAGCCAAGCGGAAAATTTGTTGCTTATCAACACTGCAATGTGTCTCGTCTTTCTTAATACAAAAGAAGAGGCAATAAATTACTGCCACACGAAATATTAGATGGTCTTTTCTTCCTCTTTATGGCGAAGATTTATTTGTGTGTCTAATGTGGGATTTCTGCCTCGGTTCCCATACAGTGATGGCGGCGAGGAAAACCGAGGAAAAGGAAGAAGAGAACGTCTCAAAAGATTGAATGAACAGTTCTGTGCGTGGTTCCGTTAGGATTTTTTTTTTTTTAAGTTAATGTCTAGTTGCTTTTACCAAATGGCTTGTTGTGTTGTCGATTTAGTCGACGCGTCAAAGCGTGATGCTTTTTGTTATTTTTTTTAAAAGGGATTTCGAGGGGGTTAAAATGGCACTTCCGGTTGAGGTGATGATGTGGAAGTGGAGGGATTGGTAGTAAAAGGTGGGATTAAAGTTTTGGATTTTAGAAGAAGGAAAAAAGAGCCATATTGTAAAATTGCAGCGCCCTCTATATCTCGCTGTCACGCAGATGGATGTTGAAGTGTTCTCTCACCAGAGGGATGAGCGACCTTGGTTATATTGTAGATGTCAACTCGAGAGACTCGATGCACCTTTTTTTTCTCATTCACCCTCAATTTCACCAAATTCTCTCACACAACGTCAAAATCTCAACGAGTTATAAGTTATCATAAAAATATAAAAAAGGTGAATTTGATCAAAATAATTAAATTTCTTTCCCGAATTCCTCGTTGATCGAGATGTCACGCGCTGATAAGATGAAATTAAAATCCTCGTCTACAAATGACCTCTGGGCAGGAAACATGGTCGTTTAGAGAAAATTAGAACAAACTACTGACTATTTGAACCAAAAAATATAAAAACATGATAATTTTCATCAATTTTTCTTCTTGAATATAAACACGCCCTCTGTGGCAATCTGTGAAAGCTTTTTGCGGTTTTTATCTGTAAAATAAAACTATAGTCAAGTGGTTGGGAAAAGCTCCCGTTTATACGCACAAAATGACCACTTTATCATCTAAAACTTCTTTGTTTTGAATTTTAGCGGGATGAAGGGGTTTTTGACGTCACTGAATTAATTTTTCATGTGTGGAATTATCAGGGGAATTATAAGGGGCAATTGAGGCGAAATCTGACCCAAGAGCGCCGTTGGTTTTAATTGCCGAATGTGTTTTTGTTCCCCTATGGCCAACTCTTTGACTTTGCATTGCAGATGGCGCTGCGTTTGGATGATGGCAGTGTCAAAGAACTCTGCAGAAGGAGCAAGGTCGTTTCGGGGGAAGTAAAAAATGACTTTCTTTTGTTGGCACAGTTTCAGACGCTGTTACTGTAGATGCGGATTTATTGAACATGAAAGGGTTATGGGTTATTTTTTTTATTTTTTTTTGAAGAGGGGGAAAAATGGGTTGTGATTGATAGTTTTCATTAAGGAGTTGGATGTTCATGTAAAGTTTTCCAGGGAAGAAGTAGACTAGATGGGTACTTGTTATTCAAGGTCTGGTTTAAGTACAATTGAGATAATGACGGTCATTTGTTCCTGTCGTCTTGGTTCTATTACGGGTGGTGGGAATTGTGGGTAAAAATAGATTTTGTGGTGTGCCTTTTTTTTAATGTTGAGGGTTGGGAATTAATCAAAATCTGATTAAACTGGTAAAAAAAAAAAGGGGGGAAGAAAATTTATCAAATTTAGATCAAATGTAAAACATTGACCAAATTTAAACAAAAATGTAAAAAATTGGCAAAATTTTTGAATTTTTTAGTCAAAAAAATTAAAAATTGACCAAATTTAGATCAAAATGTAAAATATTGACCAATTTAGATCAAAATCTAAAAAATTGACCAAATCTTTGACTAAAATTTACAATTAAGGTTAAATTCTGGGCAATTTTATATTTATTTTGGTAACTAATCAAAATTTTCGATTATAATTTTTAAAAATTATGAAAATTTAATACAATTTTGTTGAATTTTTAAAATATTTTTTACACTTTTGACCTTTTTAACGATTTTTTTAAATGATTTATTTTATTTTAGAGATGGCGAAACGATCGTTCAGTTCCTATTTTAATTGATGATTTAATCTAGTGATTTTTATATTTAAACTCAAGTGTCTTGTTACTTGACTCGAGCTTTTAAAATGATAAAAACCATCTGTGGGCTTTTAATGTTGGGTAATTCGTCTTTCGACTAAGAAGAAATTGCCTTTTATGATTTCATTTCTGCTCATTCGATTTCATCGATCCCACATTATTTCTAATCTGATCTCAGTCACCTGTTGTGACGTCTTTAATTTACGGTGCATTGAGAAATTATCAAGTGCATCCTGTTGCGTCATGGTGTGATGAATGAAACAAGTGTAATTAAAGGAATTAATAGAGTATTTTTTTTAAAGTACATGCAGATTAGTTAAATTTGATAAGGTCTCTTAAAATTACCAATATTTGATAGATGTAACTAAATTTTTTTCATAAATGTTTGATTTAAAAATTAAAGATTTGATCAAAATTTTGGTCAACTTAAGAATTTGCTCAACATAATGTCAAAATTAGGTCATTTTTTTACAGGTTTGGTCATTTTGTTAAGAGTTGATAAAAATTTGGTTGTTTTTTAAAGATTTGGTCATTTTAAAAAATTTACTCAAAATGGGTCAAAATTTGGTCAATTTTTTAATAATTTGAGCAAATTTTGTTTTATTATTAAGAATTAACTCAAAATGAAGTTAGAATTTGTCATTTTAAAGATTTTGTCAAAATTTTGGTCAATTTTTAGGAATTTGCTGAAAATAAAGTCAAAATTTGGTCATTGTTTTAAAGATTGGTCAATTTTTAAAAATTTACTCAAAACTTCTAAATTTTTCTTAAAGATTTGATCAAACTTTTGATTCATTTTAAAGAATTTACTCAAAATTTTATCATTTTTTAAAAACCTATTTAAAATTTCATCATATTTTGATTCTTTTATCAAACTGTCGATATTTATTTATCTAAATTCTGATATAATAAACTTGAATAACGTTATTATTTCCTGCTAAAATACAATCTCATCGAGTACATTGTGACCATCACAACAACTAATGTCACAATACATCAATGCACGCGTTAAAAAGGAAATTAGGTGCAGCCAGGATGCTACACCTTGTGATCCTTTTTATGTACTTTTCGTGTGCGGACGAGAAACGCGCGAGAAACAGGGCGAGAGGAACAGGGGATAAAAGTGTAAATGAGGTCACATCACACCCTCATACACAAACACGGGCAAATAGTCGAGTTGCTAGGGACTTTTCTGCACCACTGTGATATCTATTGAGTATATAATAAAGCAAGAGCGGGGTTTGAATGAGATAAAATGTCCTTTTCAGTTGCTACAATATGAGCTTGGTGATAAGCAGTTTGTTCCACTTAGAGACAAAAACACTTGCATCTGTTTTTTATTGCCTTTAAGAGTTAAAACCTGTTGACACTTTGTGATCTGAAATACATGAGGAAAAAATGTGTTCAGGGACATTAGCAGGTATATTGATGGATGTTTGATTGTGTGAGTATTAAAATGTTGGAGAAAATTGAGGAAAATTTTCAATCGAATTTTTGTGATTGTGCTGAAAATTGGGTCAGTTTGAATATTTGGTGAAAAGTTTTTGAATTTGAGCAGAAAATTGGAATTTTTATCAAAATTGATCAATGGGAGTAAATTTTTTTTAACATGATATCAATATTTGACCAATTTTTAAAATTTGATCAAAAATATGGTTAATTCTTATTATAAAATGTTAAAAATTGATCAATTGTTTGATTAACTATTGAATATTAGCCAAATTTTATATTTTTTATTCAAAATTAGATCAAAATAGTTAAAATTTTTATCAAAATTTGATCCAAAAAATTGACCAATATTGGTAAATTTTAAAATTCATATCTATTTTGCTAATTTTTAAAATTAGTATAAATATTTGGCTAATTTTCAAAATTTAATTACAAAATTGGTCAATTTCTATTATAAAATGTTAAAACTTCACCAATTATTTGATTAACCATTTAATATTAGCCAAACTTTACATTTTTTATTCAAACATAGCTCAAACTCTAGATATAGTGATCAAAAACACTAAAACCAGATCACATTTACTTTAAACCTCAAAATACATCAAACAACAATTTATTGAATATTTTAAATCTCAACTCCCTAAACCTAAATTAATTCTAAAAAAAAAATCACAGAAACTCAATCAATTTCAATATTTCATCCACAAACAATAAACTAGAAAACCCCGTTAAAAATCAACATCACAAAACGAAACCAAAACAAACAACAAATAAAAAAGCAGCAATAAACACTTTATTTTCAGTTCGTTTCCCACTCATGTTTACATTCTGCTCTTCAACCATCACCTTTAAGACCTGGGTGTTGTATCACATTCCACCAGAAAAATTTCCCTACAGTTTTTCTAAGGTCAAATGGACTTTTAATGTGCAAAGGCCATCACACTTTGTACACTTTACACACCGCAGCCCGTGGGCCACTACAACTTATTCGCGGATCCTTTTTGGGTGGTATCCCACCAACCCCCGCGTCACCCAACGTCCACCCCTTGGGTCACACCTTATCAAACCCCCTCTACCGGCGCAAAATAAAACACATGGATCCATCCGATTCAATCAGGTCCACCCAGGACTCCTCCTATTCCCTGGGGTTCTTCCTGCCTTCCGTCCCAGCGCCCCCTAGCGGGAGAATTCGACCGGTCTATCTACATTTTTCTTTTTTTTTCCTCCTTCCCGACACCCCTCGAACACACTTGGAGTCGCCAGGCGAAGGTGAAACGCGAGTTGTTGCTGCTCGAGTTTCTCCCTCACTCGTCGCGTGGACCGGTCCTAGTTTTTAGACGCACACTAAGGTGGTGTTGTACAAGTTTCTAAATTAGGATCGCAAGTTGTTGGTCCGTCACTGGTCCGAGTGCCGTCACTTTCGCGTCGAATGGATACGAGTTGGTGGATTAGTGGCGAGTACAATGGATCTTCGGGGTGTTTGTGACGTTCCGACGGCGACCGTGGACTTTGAGCTCAACTCGTAAAAGGTGGTGCGAGTCGTGCCGGAGAAGGAAATTTTGTCTTCGCTGGTTTTTTTTTTTTGTTTTTCGCTGTTTGTTTGACCCATAACTGGCTAGAGGATTGTGAGTTATAGTTACTTTGATGAAAACGCCAGTTGTAGCGGTCGAGAAAAGGAAAATGCCGAAAATAAGGGGTAAGTTATAAAAAAAAAATTTTTGTTTTTTTTTGTTGTTGTTATCAGCCATGTTTTGTTTTGGTTAATTAATGGGGTGATTTGGGAGTTTTAGGGGCGAAGTTTGATGTTAGCCATGCCATTGCCGCGGGTTCAAAATGAAAGCTCTTTTCATGCTTTGTGAATAGTGCATATGATATGAGTTGTTGCAGACTCAACCTTGCTCTTATTTCAACATCCTTCCTTGTAAAATGTTTTTGGAGATGAGAAGTGTGTTTTAGTTGTTTTGAGTTGTTTGAGGCCTTTAGGTGAAGTTTGAGTGGTTTTTGAACTTTGTTGATGCTTTTTGATGTTGTGGATTTGTTCATTTTCAGTTTCGGTTTTTGTAGTCATTATTTACATACATTTGGTTAATTTTGATTAATTTTTACACTTGATGAAAGTTTTGTAGAATTTTTGACCACATTTTTCGTTACTTTTAATATATTTTGCCAAAAATACAGCTATAATTTATTTAATTTTTCACGTCTGGGGAAAATACCATCAAATTGAGATAATTTTCCATATTTAACCCAAACTTTGACCTTTATTTCAATAATTCCCCAACATTTGTTTGAAATTGGTCAATTTTCGGCATTAACTTAAATTCTCACATTCGCAGCATCGCAGCATATAGGTTAACACACTTTTGGCGAAATTACATTTCATCGTGGACATTGCCTTGGTCTTGGTTGAGGGCGACGCATAATTGGGTGAAAAAGAAAAAAACATGTGGGGAATTAAAGTTTAAAGCGAGCAACAGCTGGGCACACGCGATAATTAACTGATTTAATAAACTCGTGCGCATTTCTCCCGTTATTTCTGCTGACATTTATCACCCCCACACAGATCGTAAGTCCGAGTTAGTTGACCCCCCTTTTTACTGACTTCATCGTAGAGATTGATATTTGTCGAGCCTCGATTTACGATGGCGTAAAAACAAAAAACAACGCCCCACTTAATGGATTATAAAAGATACGAGTGAAATGCACTGTTGAGTGGGCGTAAGGCACGTGTCTGGGACATCCTTGACCATTGCTCGGACAGAAATATAATACTGGGTTGTAAAAGCTCGGTTTCAGTTGAGCAGTTCTTCTTTTGTTTCTCGTTGCTATAAACACTAGGTGTAGAGGCACAAAGTCTATATTTAAACAGGGGGTTGTGGGGGTAATTGAGAGAGGGAGTCTGTCTGGCTGGGGAATCGAGGCAAAAAGTTGAATGAGAGGGTTTTGGGAGGTTTGGTGGGAATTAAGATGTAGTAAGGGGTTTGGAGTTGAGGGTAATTTGGGGAGGTTTTTGATTTTTGATTGGTTTAGTTGAGAGAGAATTGAATTTTGAATTTTTTTGATTTTGAATTTTTTTTTTATTTTTATATAAATATTCAGAATTCAAAATATCGAAAAATTAAATTCGAAATATTTCAAAATTCAATCATTCAAAATTTTCCAAAATTCTCAAATAATCCAAAAATCCAAAAACTTTCTCAAATCATTTAAAACTTTATAAAGTAAGAATTACATTTTGGAATATTTTGGATTATTTAATTTTATTTATTTTTGAATTTTGAATATTTTGAATTTAATTATTCGATATTTGAATTTTGAATTATATTTTGAATTCTTGAATATTTTGAATTTAATTATTCGATATTTGAATTTTGAATTATATTTTGAATTCTTGAATTTTTTGAATCATAGTCACAAGATTTCGTATTACTCTAACATCTTTTGAATCATAATCACAATATTATGTATTACTCTAACACCTACACCCATAAAAGTAAACATTGAATTACTGCAATCAGATCCTACTTTCTAGAATTTTATAATCCTGATTTACAATTTCCAGTAAGTTACTGAATCACCTCGATTCATAAACCTGTAAGAATAAAAAAACCTTCACATTCTAGCATCATTACTCACCTATAAAACATTTCCTATTATAAAACTCATTCTCAACATCAAACATTACAATTTCCAAGACCAAATCCCACTTTCTTCCCCCATTTCTTCACTCCCTTTCTTCACTCCCCTCAGCACCCAAATTCTTCCATCTGTTTCCACCCAACACAAATGCAAAAAAATTCTACAAAAATTTTATCTCTTTCACTTTCCATTTCTATCGAAAGACATCTTTGTCTCCAAACTCCCACTCCCATCTTCTAACATCAACATTCTTCTCTCTAAAAAGAAAAAAAATGGCCGAGATTTGATACGAATACGCCGCACATTGCCAAGTTTCGCTGTTATTTGTCGTCCAAAATGACTTTTTACTATTTGCAACTACTCGGGGATAAATAAGTAATTTCGCAGTGAAATTGCACTATCATTTGACACTTTGCGCACAACAAAAGAGAAAAGGGAGAAAACGATTCTAAGTCATTTAAATTCTCTGTGTCTTCGTCCTTCCTGTGGGGAAGGTTCTTTACAAGGATGGTGGGGGTTGGGTGGAAGAGCGGGAAACGGGAGAAGTTCTTCTCCACCCCTCTTCTTCTTCTTGGTTCTTTTGAATAAGGTGTAGTGTAAAATAAATCTCATGGTTGGCATCCCTTGAGCGCGGAATTAATTAAGTGGCGGTGTGTGGTGAATATACCTGCAAGTGATGTGTATTAATTAAATTGGTGCGCCGAGTGGAACACGATATTGTGTCACGAAGCCAAAATGGATTTGTCACTTGATGACACCAAACACTGATTCTGAGGATGAAATTGATTCTTGGGATTTTACTTTACATCGTTTACATTTGTCTTTTTTTTTTTGGCACTCTGGTGACAGAATTGGGGAAAAAAATTAAAAAGTTTTCTTGTAGTAACAATTTTAATGTTCAAGTAATCCTAACACAAGCAAAACTGACCCCTATTGATAAAAGTGAAAATTAAATTTTATTTTTCTACTTGAAAACTCAAAAAATTTAAGAATAAAAAAAAGAAAAAACTTTTTTTTTTTTGTGGTTTTGATGGATTTAATTTTCACCTACAAATTGGAGGAAAAAATCAAAAAAATTTCTTTTGGTACCAATTTAAATATTCAATTAACAATTATAATACAATCAAAACTGATCCCCTACTGACAAAAGTAAAAATTAAAATTTCTATATATTTTTAAAAACTTTAAAATTTTAAGAAGAAAAAATATTTTTTTATGGTTTTATACGATATTCAATTTCCCCCTACCCTTATTTTATTTCAAACTCACTCTAGTGACAAATTTAAAAATTAAAAAAAAATCAGACTTTATTTTTTCATACAAAAATCCAAAAACAAAACAAACAAAAAAATGAGAGAAAAATCATATTTATCATCACACTGCAACATTTTCTCACGATTCCCACATCACATGAAATTTCCTCTCCCGCGAAAATTCAAAAAATGCAAAAAATCCACCTTATATATTTTCTTTTTCACCCCCACAATGAGATTGGCATTTGTGGAGTCCTTAACCAGACGTTGTCTCTCCACCACTTTACAACTTCGTGACATCCATACAAATTCAAGGAGTAGTGCCGGTCAACCTTACCTCTCCCTTTTCCTTCGTCTTAAAACTCTGAAAAGTAATTTATTCCGTTGCGAGTTTTTTCCGCAACGCCAAACACACCCCTCTAGCATGAAATGGTCAATTATAACCTGTCCTCTAGTCCTCTAGATAGAAATTTTAAAAATAAAATAAAAAATGCAAATTGTGTGCAAGGGCAGTGCAGTTTGGGAGGAAATACACAAATGGAAAACGCTAAAGGGTGTTTATTTCACATTACAGACAACAAGGATAAATAAAAATGTTTATTTCAAGAAATGGCGGTGCTGAATTTACAGTACGGGATTTTTGCGAGGGGATAAAACGGTGTCACCATTTAACGATCAAAGTAGGGATTTGCTGTTCATGACCATGACTTTAATTCTGAGTTATTGTCGAATGAAAAGTCCCTTTACATCGCACTCAGACACGTTTTTTATTTCCGTTCCTTTTTGCACAATATCTGTCATTTGTAATGAAATAATTGGGCTTAATTGGGGAGAAAAATGACGGAAGTGCAGTGTTGACATTGTCGTCGACCCCTGGTTTACGATTCTGAACTATTCAACTTTTAATTACAGACACATCGATGTGCAGTTGGGATTAGAATGATGAAATAAATAAATAAAAAATTACGTTTTGAAAACAACATTTTTTCTGTGGTTATCTTGCTCCACAAAACCACACCTATTTAAGTAGGAATTGCATTGTTTTTTTTCATTTTTTTGCTCTTTCCACGTATGGTGAAAGCTTCTGGTATGGGTCCACCTACACGTGAACTTTCAAGGTGAAGCTACAGGTATACAATTAAATGGGAATTGACTTTTATCTAACTCTGGATGATTATATTTTATTTAAAGATATATGTATCATGTGTGAAAACACCTTGGATTTACTTGTTATTGTTGGTAAAATGGAGTTTTATTAGGTTTTTTTTATTGAAATAACAATGAAGTTACATTTTGTTGAGATTTTCAACAAAGTCATTGTTGACATCAGTAGATTTATTTGTTGAATTGATTGTTGCTGTTTTTTCTAAACTTATTTTTTATTGTTACAAAAACATAATTGGTAATATTGTTGCAAAATCATTATTTATATTGTTGTTGGCACCAAAAAAACAACAATGGCTTTTCGCTTGTTGAGGGCCATTTATTTCTTAAGCAAAATTACTGATGCTATTTTCTTTACGAACTCCATCTTAGTATCATTGTTGAAGTTAACTGTTCCAAAGTCATTGTTGATGTTTTTCTTGGCCCAAAAATCAACAACAGATTAGGATTAGGTAGTAAACCTCATTGTTTACTGATTCTATTTCATCAAGTATAGTCACCAGGTTCCATCAAACAATATTACCATCAGAACCACCCAAACTGCATAAACCTAATGTAATTTCAATGTACCCTTATTCAAAGCAGAAAGATGGCTGTGAGGGTTTGTGAGTAATGCCCAACTCGTGTTTCCATCGTCAGAAGGAAGTTGGGGGATGAAAAGCCGGACCAGGTGAAGTCTAGGGGTGTGCAAACAGCTGCAACGCAACTAAAACCAGCTGTGGCTACATACCCCCTTGTGTATAAAGAAACTTCACCGACGGCTGATTTCCTCTTCTGCTTTATATGGATAAATAATATTTTTTCTTTCAAGTTAGTAATAACTTATTTAATGGTGTATTGGTGTGTTGCAGCTGCCACGTCTGACTGATGTCCCGTATCGAATCGATAATAAGTGTGTGAAACAGTGTTTCCTCCTCCTCGATTTTTTAATTGCATTTCTCAGCGGCCTACATAAGAATTATTTATCGATTTTGACGTGGTTTTACTGTAAACACCGAGTCAGTTTTTTTTTTTTGTTTTTTTTTTTTTTATGGAAAAAGACAATGGAAAATCGGGGTTTTATGTGTTTGATTTATACATGTGGTTTTGAAACTTAAAACCAAGCAGTTTTTGTGTGGCAATAAAAGGCTTTCGAAGGGTTTAGTGTGTGAATAGGTGTGAGTTACTGTTAACCTCTTACAGTTTTGAAGTGACGGATGTTGTTTTTTTGTTTTTGAGGATTGAAAAATAAATGTTACGAGTTACGTAAAATGGGAAACAAAGTTAGCGGAAACCGAAAATTGATTGCAGGACAGTTGGAAGGAAATAAAGTGGTATTTTATGCTGGCTCATGGGATTTTTTTCTCTTTCGTTCTGCTATTTGTTTCTAGAAAATTGAGTTTGAGCCAGACGTTGGAGTAAATACGTCCAATTAAGACGTCTGGTGGTAGAGGGATAAAGCTGAAGAGCATGGGTTGAAATGGAGGTTTTGTTTATTGATGTTTGGAGCGAGGTGGAAAGGCAGTTCCGGTTGCCGTGTGACCTTGGAAAGTTGAGGGAACTTAGGTGTAGGTGTGTGGCTTGTTTCTTGAAAATGAGGTGCGGCTAATTTAACCGGAAGTGCTACTTTTTGAAGCACCAAATTGGGGTGTTGGAGTTTACAAACAGTCAAAAGGCACTTTTAGGGGTTATTAAAGGGCACTTCCGTTTGATTAAGACGTTGAAATTTCAAGAGCGTAAAGTTGAGTGTTTAATACTTGTGATCTAAAAATGTCAAGATTCTAATTAAATCGGAAGAGGCAGTTTTGAACGTTCAAAGTTTGAATTCTGCAAGTCAGACTGTAAAATCACCGATTTGGAGCGATTAAATATGCCACTTCCGGTTTTATGGGGATTCTGAAATTTTCAGGGAACCAAGTTAGGGTCACATACTAGGAGCCCTGAAAGTTTCAAGACCCCAACCAAACTAAAAGTGCCATTTCTCTCCGCTCCGAATGGCAACTTTGGCATTAAAAAAACATGGGCAAAAATTCTTTCTCGTTTCGCAACAGTGCAAACAGAGCACGGTTCTTTAAGGATTCATCAGTTGTAAATATTTGCCCTGTCTGTGTGTGCATTTGCCGAAGGAGACGGTCGTTGCAGACCCCAAACATCATCTCCTACTGAATATTCAATAATTCAAAGACCCTTCCCCTTTTTTTTCATTCAATTTAGTTTCTTGTAATTAGAAACCCAGCGAGATAAGTTTGATTGTGAACGGCAAGGCGAGGATCACGTGTACAAGGACCCTTCAATTGTACCATAATCGTGTCAGGGGCTCCCCGCATCTATTGTATCCATCACGCAGGGGTTTAGGTGTAATTGCACACTGCTGGATTAATTAATTTCGCGTCCCCCGCACTGCGACCGACTTAGTTCTGCCTCCAGTAGCCGGCATTGCGTCTACAAAGGATTTGTTGTCAGGGTGAGCTGCTTATCTTTTACAATTCGCCATTTTTCTGCTTCTTTATCGTTGCCTCGCAATTAGAACGTAATTTATTAGTGCATTTCGCTTCACCTACATCTTTCCAGCCTCCAAGTGGCCTTGGAGGTTTTTTTTTTGCACTGGTAACTTCCTTTTGTACGGCGCCGGACTTTAAACCCAGTTTTTGTGTAGGTTCAGATGAATAGGCGAAATGAGACCCTCCCTTTTCATTGTGCGATGGCTGGGAATATTTTTTCAGGGTTATTTTTGTTTTAGAGATAGCAGTCACGTGATTACATGTAAACGAACTGAAATAGAACTAAGTATTATGTTTGATAACAATTTTTTTAATTGAAAATAGCGTCAATTAAATCGAAGGTCAAGTTGTGTATTCTTTGAAGTCAAAAACATTTGTTTGCAATTGATGACGTCGTAAAAAAGTTTTACACCTGTTTTTAGTTTACCTTTAACTTAATCTAAATTTTTTTTATATTGTTTGATGATAGGTTGGAATTGGTTGTGAAGTTTAAAGTGTGTTTAGGGAACAAAACTGTTGATTTTTGACTTTTGATGGATGTTTGAATGGAATTCGCGTTTTGTGTTTGGGTCTGAGGCGGTTAACGGAAGAATTATCGAGGTCTCGTTTTGAGGTGTGGAAAGAGTTATGTAATTATTCGACATTCCTTTTTGTGACTTTTCTAATGAGTTTGATTTTTTCTGGCGGCAGTAAATTGAAGTTGATGCACTTTGTGCTATTGAATTTTTTTTTTTTTATTTTTTTTTTTATTTTTTTGTTGGTTGATGCCCTTGATGCGCATCATATGAAATGATGATTGATTACTACGTGTAAGAAAAATTGAAGTTGAAGATAAAAAATGAAAAGTGAAAATTCTTAAAATAAAACTTAAAAAAAGATGTAAAAAAAATTTTTTTAAAAAAGATGTCGGAATAAGCTTTTAAAAGTTAAATTCTTGCGGGAATTTTTTTTTCTTCCTTTTTATAGTTTGAAATATTTACATGGAATTTGAGTTTTTTTCTCTTTCAAGCGAATCATAAAAGCATTTTACTGAAAATAAAGAGAATTCTTTAAAAAATTCAATTCTTTTATTGCACAAACACGAAAAACACGTTTGTGGTCAACTTATAATACATTTATTATTGTTAAAGTCGACTATGGCTACCACATGCGAATGAATATTTTAACTTAATTTTTCAATTTTTCCCACTTTCAAAGTCACAAAAAATCAATATGGTGTCCAGATGCAGTTTAAACGTCCATAAATTGACACATGGACAAGACACTGGACACCTGGGGGCTGGAGCGTCTTGCAAACCCAATCTCGTGCCCCCAACCTATTATTACCAAGAAATTCTGTGAAAGGATGGAAATTTCTCGACAGTTTATTGACATGAAAACGAGATGACCTCTAGCCATTGAGCGCTCTCATTATCATCACGACACAAACACAACGCGGCGCCATTGCTCTAAGGTCGTCCGCATAAACACGAGGACACTGCAAGAATCCTGTCTTTCTTTATCGACAGGGTGTGGAGACACACAGCTGTGTATTAAACGATCTCCCTCGGTGATGGCCTTTCCCACCCAGGTGTCCCATCTCGTTGTGACTTGGGAGAGAGAATAAAACGTCTGAAGGGAATGAAAGGACCTCAAACTGCGAACGCGATGAAGTGGCATTTGACAATCACGACGATGCCTCCGAGTCCGACACGTAATGAATTGTCTAATGGAAAGGACGAGATGCGATATCGAGTTTTAACTCGTGAGAGATCCGCGAGAAATCTGAGAATTGTTAGGTGAAACTGATTATCGAATCAGATAAATCGATTCAGTAGTTCAAACTATAGTTTAAGTCTGATATAATTATGAAAATGAGGTTACGTATTAAAGGGTAGAATTCATGAGACGTTGTGTAACTAGTGTCTTACGTAAATAATTTTAATTTTATATGCAAAATTATTTTAGTGGTTTTCATGAAGAAAAAGGTTTTCACTTTGAAGTTCGTTTTTTCCTTATGAATTGTGAATTATAAAGTTAAAATTAACTAAAATTAGGATGAGGTAAATGTCAAAACTTTGTGATGTGTATCATTCTAACTTATAAGTTAAATGCAACAATTACCCATTTTTGTAAATCACACTAATTCGCATAGAAATTTTTATAAAATGGTAGAGTTTTATACTTTTATGTTTTCTCAATAAAATAAGTGTAATAGTTGGAAGTTTTCACGTGGCAAAGTTGTATTAATTACATTACCAATTTGTAAAATAGTAGCGATTTTTTTGATTGGTTCTGTTACTCTTTAGTATGATTATAATTCTTCTCTTATCCGAAAGGGGAAAATATCTTGCACAAACAATGTATTACCCACAAGAACAAACCTTTGTTTACAACTCACCTAAGGTTGCAAAACTCATTTTTGACCTGAAAACCTTCCAACGCCCGAAACACAGATTATGTTGCGGGCAACAGAACAATGCACCATTCTCAGCACAACCCCTACACTAGTCAGTGTCAAATGTTGACCATTTATCCCGAACCAGGGAGCGAGTTGACAGCTTCTAACCACTGGCCAATAAATCTTTACGGTGCCAAAACCCCCTCTCGCGTGCATCTCGCTGTTTTTGCTGTCTTCTTTCTCCCCGATCTCCCTCTGGGTCGGCGTCCCGGATGAAGCCATGTACTTTTTGTGGACGAAGCAGGTCGAAGGTGTTGGATGACACGAGCTGGGGAAAAGAAAAGAAAACCCCTGAATCGATAAATTTTAAAGGCGAAGTTACACTTGAAACTCAAAACGCCCTCTATTAATAAAATTAAGGGAAAAAAAAAGTGATTTATTGTCGATTAACAAGAAGCAGTTGATTAATAAAGCGTTGGTGGATGTGGGTGAAGGATTTTTATATTCTTTTCCAGCATAATTTTTTTGTGGTTTTGTACGAGGAAGAAATAGGTTGTTTTTGAGGTCATTTATGGCTGTGAAAGGCATCTTTGTGTGCTGAAGCAACCTCCTGTTGCGAGGGAGTTGCTTCTATTTCGAGAGGTAATAAAAAAACGATGTTTGTACAACAGGAATCGAACGTCCTGTTTTGTTTGTCTCGCTCTTCCCACAACTTTTTTTTCTTTCATATTTTTCGGTGGGTAAAAATATTCCACAAGTGCGCGTTTGATCGAGGTCAAGCGAGGGCAACAGACATCGGGTCGCAGACTCGATGTCTCCTCCGCACTTTGTAAGTCGCTGATGGGCCCGACTGATTATGGCGCCACCAGTTGGGGGTGGCCATGTTTTGACCCTCCCTGCGGCCTGAATTCTGTAATCTGATTCAGAGTTTTTTGAAGAAAAAAAAATTGCTGATGGCACCTTGTTCCATTCTTGACCCTCTGACAAGGGTCAGAGTTGTCACCTATGGGTTCCATGAGCGTGCTTGGGGTTCTTTATCCCCTCAACTTACCCCCCTGAAATTTATTTGTCAAGTTTTGTATTGTAATTGCAATATCTGAACGGTGCTGCCATCTGGTGGCGTTTAATTGAATTTTTAATGTTTCTATTATTTTTTTAAATAATTGCTGCTCGAAATAAATCTGAAAACGACGTCATTAAGCGATTTTATAGTTTTCTAGTATTTATAATGTAATTATCACACTTTGCATTTTTGAGTGAAGTGTTAATTAGAAATCAAAGTAATTCACGAGTCTTCTTTTCTTCACTGAAGATGATGGTTTAAGACAAATTTGTTCTGTCAGATGACCTCATGAGAGGAGGCAGCGAGCCAAGGGTTGAAAGATCTTGAGAGACGCTGAGACATGGACTTGATTAGGTTACAATGGTTAGTAGTGATCGTTTGTGCCAAAAGGAAAATTGTTCTCTTTTATCGCTCCATAGTGACCTTTTCCGCCTCGTGCCACTCGAAGTAATGCTGAGTAATGCAATATTTATATACATTTTTTATACCGCATAAAAATATTTCTAATTTTTTAAATTTTTTTTTTTAATGTTTTTAATTTCGAGGAAAAAATTTTATTTATTGGTGAGGGGAAAGAGTTTTATATCTTAGGGGAGAGGAAATTTATGTTTAATGGGTTGATGAGGGTTGATCCTTGTTGGAGCTTGTTATAACCCATAATGTGTTGTCAGGTATTTTTTTTATTTTTTTTATTCACGACCCACATCGTTATTTCGTTTTGTTTTATTTTTATCATAATGGAATCTAATAATTGGGAAACAAGTTGGTTTTATCTCAGACATCTAAAATGGATTTTAATTATTTTTTTCGAGTTAATAACATTTGAGAGGTGAAAATTTTTATTTGTAATTTTGTATTGTACTTAAAATTGCAGTTAGGGTCAGAGCCATCTAGTGAGAAAAATTTGAATTTCTAATGATGAAAAACAGTTTTAACTGCGAAAACAATTTTTTATTTGATATTTTGCCAAGACTTTTAGTGCACTACAACGGAAAATTGATTGCACAGAAGTTTTAAACTGAAATAGCAACCTTCGAGATTGTTATTTCAGCTTCGGAGTTACTCAAGAATATTCCTCGCATCCTTCATACCCTAATGATTATTGCCCGTCAACCTCCGTGACTTACTTCTGTTTCTTGCTTTCTCCACGAATCCTTCACCGTGACCGACTCGCAGCTTGCAAATAGCAATTTTAGAAGAAGCAATTTTTTACATTTTTCTTATATATGTATATATAAAACACGACAAAAAAACTGGAGAATCCGGAAAACCAGATGCAGTTGCTCTTTAGGGATGGAAAACGGAATCAGTTGCATGACTAATTCGTTTTCTCTCATTGTTTAATCTCTGTCTGAATCTTTTTTGTCGGATTCGTTGATCGCGTCTTTAAACCCCCTAAACAAAAAAAAAAAAACCAAGTAAAAAAAAATAGGTTCATTTGTTGCCACGTGGAGGCAGTGAAGCGCATAACATGGACTGGTGAGAAGAAGTGGAAAAAAAAGACTCGAGACCAATTGTTTTTGCAGTAAAAATCGTGGCTATGATACCATTTGGCAAGTGCCTTGTGAAATTGAAAAGATTTCGGCTACTGGATCTTTTTTATGTTATTTTTATTTCTATTTTTTTTTTTTTTTTTTTTTTTTTTTAACTTTTACAAGACATTGAGCAGAGCCACAACCGCAACACAACTCTGTTTATTTTTATTCCCTTCTTTTACTACTCAACTGCAATACTGCAATAATGGAATAGTTAATAGTGTATTAATAGAAGATTCATTGCTACTTACTGAAATAATGATAAAATCACAATTGACACACATTTCCTTTTATGGAACTCAACAAACAGTCATTGTTGATATTTTTTCAATTAGAATCACACAATGAGGAAAAAACCAATTTTTTTGTTGTTTGAGAGTGAAGGCAGGTGGGGGAAAGGGTTAAATGAGGTTATTAGTATTTTTTGTGCGATTCTTGATGAATTCTTGATTAAACTCGAGCCCGAGAGAATGGAATGGAAATAATCGTGAAAATGAGTTTTCTCATGCTGTCACTAGATGGCATACAAATAGAAGCTGATGCGCGGTAATGTGAAGTGAGGGAGAAAAATGTAATTAGTCTTTGTAGTGATGTGCAGTTGAAATCGTTTCCAATCATCAAAACTTCTTCAATTGCTTGTCATTTCAAGCAGCTGTTGCTGGCATCCGGTTTTCCATTTCGGGGGAATTTCATTCGATAGATCCCGTCGGGGGAATTAAAGCCCTGATTTGCCCCTTTTTAATTTCTGACAGGTGAATATTTATTATTGTCTCCAGGGAGCAGATAAAGATGGCGCTGCGGTCGGTTGTTACCAACAAACAACTAATTCATTTAAATCTTATTTCTTATTTCTTATTTATTTGCTATTTTTTTTTATAGTGGGAGGAATGCAGCGTTCCATCAAGCCTGCTCAGGTGAAGAAGGTGGCTCCACCTACTGTCCCAGATGTGGCCAATCGGAAATCAGGCGGCAGCTATAGCAGTGGTTACAGCAGTTCCAACACCGTCGACAGAAACTCTTACGGAAGCATGGCCGGCACTGATGACAGCTTCCCGCCGACACCATCTCCACCTGTGCCCACTAATAAAGGTAAATGGACGGTTGCCACTGTCCACTGAGACTGCTGAAATGGCGATAATTCTCAACACAGTTTCTTTATTCGGAGTCATTGCTGACTCTGGTGGTTAATAATGCTAGAAGTTGCCAATCGCTACTTTGGATTTATAAAAGACACAAACATTAAAGAGTCCAATTGCAGAGTACGGGAGAGGTCACAAGAAAAATTGGAAGTTTATTCTAATCACTAGTTTGACGTATAAAAGACGTCAAAATCATGAGATGAGGCTACTTGCAAATTGCAATGAACTAACAGGAGAAGTCATGAGAAAAATAAAGCTTAGTTCACACTACGATAGAAAAGGGAAATATGTCCAATCTTTCCTGTAACTTGACAGAAAACTTATAACAGAAAAAATAGAATCTATTTCTACTTTTTCTACAACAGAAAATAGAATTTCATAAACTAGTCAATCTTGTCAATTCTGTCCTATGACGTCAGGAGCAAGGGTTACGTGCTCCAACTGTTTTATATTTTACCTGATCCTTTAAACTTTAAACAAAATGGCATCATGACCACGTTTGACTCAAGGAAAACTTATTAAAAAGATTGCTACCAGAATTTTTAAGAATTTAGAGGATATTCAGTTTTCCTTTTTTGTTGTGATTAGGCTTGGAACTTTACTTCGATCAGTGTTTCAGTACTTTCCACTTGCAATATATTAACAGGATAGGTCACTAGACGGCTTAAGGCTTGAACGTTTATTTCAATTACTAATTTGGATTGTAAAAGACGTGAAAAATTAAGAAAAGTGTCTACTTGCAATGTACCGAGAGAGGTCACGAGAAAGGTCACTGCTTGGAAGTTTACTTTTTCGATTTGTTTTTCAATTTGATTTATTCACTGATAAGTAAAAATGGAAAAATAATAAAATAGAATTTTTCCATCAATGTTTCATTTCAATAATTAGCTCCACTAATTAAATTAAAGCAAATTAAACATCCATCTTACTCCTACCGCTTTCTAATCAGCGGTGGGTTGCGAAGAAAATTCATTAATGATTTTTCAGTTTTCGTTCCGCTGATAAGCACAACAAAAACCTTTCTTTAAATGCTGCAAATGACTGTAAACATTCATTAAATATGAAAGAGTCAATCAAGTTGTCAAGCCATGCTTCAGTTAGAAAAATCTCGCTAAAAGTAAAGCACTAAGTAATTGCAAATTACACCAGAGGTATTAATTTACTCTTTTTCTTTTCAAGCAACTTGTCTGTGGTCATGATTGTGATATCCATGAATATATTTATTCTTTTCTAATCCACAAAACCGAGCACTTTCTTGACGAGATTTTATTAATTCAAGATGTTGGCATGATGTTATATGTAGGCATAAACTACTCGTAGCCCATTCACAGTTGGTGCCTAAAGGGTTTTACTGGTAGAGGAAAGGGAGGAAGTTGAAAAGGATGTTGGCAGAAGTGAAGGAGAAGTTTTCCTTGCTGGAGGTGGAGCCGAAACGCGCCTTGAGCCAAGTGTGGATTCGCACTCACTCCTTCGTGCTTCATCTCCCTTGTTTCTTCACACTTGCTTGGACAGATTTACGAGTACAGACACATGCCACATTTCGACGGAATGAAGCGCGTGATGAAATGTTTAGCGCTACATAAAACTATTGCTAACATTTCATCCTCCGTTTCAATTTCTCGAAAATAAAAGTTATCTTTTAAAGTTGATAAGTGAATTGAGAAAAGCACCAATGTGGTCATTATTAGAACTAAAATACAGTTTGATGTATACAGTTTGATATGCAGCTTGATGTATACAGTTTGATATACAGTTGATGTACAGTTTGATGTACATACAGGTTCATGCCACAAGTGATTAAGTTTTAAGTTATCACGTTATGCCGGGGGAGGGGGGTTATGTTAGAATGGGGTTTATGTTACATCAGAGTACTTTACATCGGGGGTCAACTGTAAATGTGTTTCTTTTATTCAAGGGTGACTTATATTCAAATTAAGCCCCTCTTCTAGGTATATTGAAATTTTACAATAATTGATACCAGATGTCAGGTTGTGCAAGATTTAGACCACAGTGTAGAAAAGAAAGGTGAAGATACGAATCTTTCAAACATGGTTACGTACATGTGAGAACCCACCTTTACACCATGATTTAGACTTTTAAGATGCTTAAGTTGCACAGCGCCATCTATTGACTACATGTAAAGAGTTGCAAAAATGAAATTTCTTTATTTACAAATTGCATCGAGATAGAAGAACAAATTTAATCTCGAAATGAGAGCATTTTTTGCGACTTCTGTCACTTTATGAACTAAACATTATGAAGAAATAAGAGGGAAAATTATCTCCCCTTAGTTTTTTTTAACCCTGTTCATTTCATTTCTTGAGTGCAGCGGACTCAGAAAGAGGTTTCCACTCTAATCCATCAGGATATTGGGGCTGGATTCTTGTGGTCATCAACCTCAATTTTATTTGAAACAGTATCAGCCTACTGCTCCATTCCATGCAGCTGAGACACTGGGCAAACATTGATTTGGGTGCAGATCAAACCAAAAGGGTGCAGCACAAAAGAGTTTTCTTTTTTTCTTTTTGTATTTGTCAAAAGATGTCTCCTGTAATGGATTTTGCTCTCTCTCCAGCTGACCGGTCAATGCCGTGCTCGGTTTGGAAATAGAGGCCACATGTGGGCAGACGCTGGATGTTGGTTTTAAAGTATAAGCAAAATACCAAGGTGCGCTGTGAAGTTTGCCGTCTTAAGTGAGGCAGGAATGAATGGGAAAGTGACAGGTTAGATTTATGCCAAAGTGGTAGAAGGTAGTATTTTAAAAGTTACTTTGGCTATAATTTTTCAGAGGCAAAGTCTCTGTGCAGACTCGTGTAAGAAGGATTATGAATCATTCGTAAGGATTTATGAGGCTTTGGTGGGGTTTTAGTATTATCATCATCAAGAGTGTAAAATACTGGTCTTCATTTCGACTTGGCATGAATTAAGTACTTTGTGCACCCTTAATATGGTAAAAAAAAACTAAAAGTTACTCATTTTTTATTTTTTTTTGTTTGTTTGTCATAGATAATTGCAACCTTGGACCTGTGTATCCTTCCAATAACAACAACAGCACGGCCATCGGCGACGGTTCACCTGCACATACTTATCCACCTTACGCCTTATCTGGCCAGCAGGTAAGAAATGAAGTGATAGGTAGTGGTGGTAAAGGGGAAATGGGCTGTGTTCGAAGAAACTTAAGCCTAATTATCGGATTAAGGGCATAGGATTTTTTTTTTTAAATTTAAGTTACACGAACCCTTGTGGCAATTTGGAGCGGTGAAAAGTAGCACTTCCGGTTTTGTTGTGGACCTAAAAGTTTTTAGACTTGTAGTGTAGACCGAGAACTCGGTGATTTTAAATTTTTAAGATTATAATTTAACTGGAAGTGCCATTTTAACTGGCTCAAAATTGCAATTTTCTGCGAAAAGTGATATTTGAAGCAATGAGAAATGGCACTTCCGGTTTTGTTGTGGGCCTAAATGTTTTTGTACGTGTACTACGGATCGAAAATTGGTGACTTTTAAATTTTCAAGTTTATAATACAACTGGAAGTGCTATTTTAAATGGCTTCAAATCACGATTTTGCATCAAAAGTGATATTTGGTGCCGTTCGGAGCAACGAAGAACGGCATTTCCTTATTGATTTGAAAATCTTTAAACATGCACTATGGTCTATAGAACAATATCTCGATTTCATTAAAATTTTTAAAGTATATACTTTACCCGAAAGTGCCATTTTAACTTGCATCAAAATGGCATTTCTAGTTTTTCAAAACTTTTCAACTTACAAATTGCGTGTAAACACAGTATTTGAAGTACTTTCCATCAACCACACTCTAAAATTTCAAAATTTCACATAAACAAGTGCCATTACTCGTCTAAAAATATTCTAAATTCGATTTGCTCTTTTGGAAGAACAGGAAAAATGAGTTGGGTCTGAGTCTGGCAGAAGTACATTGAACTGTAAACCCCCTCTTCTGATGCGCCGTTCTCACTCGTGTGACCAATGCCATTATTTTGCAATTTACTCGCGCCAAATAAAGTGAAAATGCTTATTGAAAAACACCAGCTGGTGACTCAAAATCTTTAGAATCCTTGTTTGCCACTCAGGCAAAACTTTCTCTATTTCCAACCCAACAACAACCCCCAGTCAACAACCCTCAAAACTGACCTTTATAATATTTCAACAAAAAAAAATTTCCAATTTCATAAAAATATACTTCGAACTACGTTAAATATTAATAAAAGTCGCTTCGAATTTGGCGGCGCATCCATCAGTGCAGGTAGCGATATTTCAGCGACGAATTTAAAAATCAGAATTATTGGTGACTTTGAAGGCTGAATTTTCAAATACAGCTTCGACTTGGCGCATGTCCAGTTTCTCTCCGACTCTTTATCGTGGAATTGATAAGACGCATTCGTCGATATGAATTTTAATACGTTTTACTTGTATTTTCTTGCAGTACCCGTACAGCCATCTGACGATCGGTCGCAGCTCTACGACGAGTCAGCCGGGGTCTCCTCTAATACAAGACCCATCTTTTACACAACGTAAGTGGTCGGCGAGTTAAAAGGAACGTTTAGCTTTAAGTCCGCTCGTGGATCTCATCGGCGAAAAGCAGCCCCTTGGGCGCGAACGGCTACCGGTGGTCATCAAACAGAATCAAAAGTAGTGTTGCGAGGGTTTGGAGCCAAGAGCTCTCCTGGTAACCTTAGCGACTCCTTGGAGGCAAAGTTTGTTGTTAGGGATCGCTGACCATCACGAGACGTTAGTTGATTGAGAAAAGTCTGGGATAAATTCGTTGATCCTTTTAAAACGCCCTCTGGAGAACCACATAAACTCGTGTTTGTTGTCTTGGGTGCAGGGGTGGTTAATGGAATTTATCTTTTTTTTTTTTTTTTTTTTGTTACGTTAAAAATCGTTTGGGGATGAAAAGTTTATGGAATTAAGTGGTTTTTAAATAATTTGATGAAATTTAGGTCTGATTTTGAGGTTATGCTGAAATGGTAAGTACAGTCAAAAAAGGGTTAAAACGAAAAAGACAAATAAAATAAACTTTAAAAGATCAAATCACGAATAAAACGACATGAGAATGTTAAATACGAAACTAATACGAATTTCGTATTAACTCGAAATCACGTGTATCAAATAGAACTTCCCTGCAAAACTTGTAAAATTTCAAAATTAATGGGTAAAAATGGGTTAAAACGGAAAACACTACTAAAACAAATATTAAACGATCGAATTATGAATAAAAGAATATGTGAATATTAAAAATACGCATTTTAAAACGGAAAAGTATGAATTTCGTATTAACTTGAAAATAACGTGCATCAAAAAGAACTTCCCTGCAAAACATGTAAAATTGCAAAATTTCAATGTAACACACACGAGTTCACACGAAATGTGTATGGTTATGTGGAAAAGGGTATTTTTAAAAAATTCTGCTAGGTAAGTAGGTAGGAAGGCCCGGGGAAGTTTTTGGCATCGGTCCATGAACACGGATCGATGTGTTGCGTGTTCTTGACGAGACAACTCCATTGTTTTGTACGCTTCCCCTCCGTCGATGAAAATTAGATGACGTCTGTCAAAGCATTGCTAATTTGGCAGACATGTTTGTTGCCCCGTTGCTCTCGACACACACAACTCGGTTTTATCATTGCTTCGACTCGACTCGATCGCGTTTGATCGATACCGAGAGAAACATAAAAGATGAATTTAACAGGGCCCGAGCTCCCAACTTGCTCCCAGGATTACGCTCTCCTAACTCTTGCCAAATTTTCATTACTCTTAGTGTCAACAACCCGTTACATTTCCCTTTTTTCTCTCTTTTTCTTTTATTAACGCAAACACTCCGCTTCCTTTGATTTAATGCGAAATTAAAATCTTTTAATTATTATTCACTTTTCCCGCATACTATTTCAATTTTTTTTATTAATATTTTTATATTTTCGGGAAAAAAATTTCATCTCTTAAGGGGAATGAAATTCGTTTTTTAATTATTTCTCTTCCATTTCATGAGGGAATTTTATAAAATTTCGGAAATGTTACGAAATACCATTTCTAACACTAAATCAAATACAATTCACTTTTCCCACATACCATACTATTTATCAATTTTTTTAATCTTTTTAAATTATTTCTTTTTTATTTCATGAGGGAATTTCATGAAATTTGGGAAAAGTACCCTTAAACGAAATAGGTTTTTACTTTTTACCCTAAAACAAATGCAAGCGTCTTTGTTGTAACCGACATTGTTTTTGTTTATTGCACTTAGCTCACCTCTACGAGCGTTATGCGCCCGTGTATCAGCAGCAGGCGTCTCTGGAGGACCAGGGCATTGACATGCAGAGCCCTGGCCGTGACAGCCCTGGAAGCTCTGGCAGCTCCGGCTCAGGATGTGGGTCTAGCAGCACTGGTTGCCGCAACAGCACTACCAGTCTAGACAGCGGAAGGGCTTCGTCATCAGCCTACGATGGCAAGGTACTGAATTTAGCCCTTTTTTCGTCTTCCTCTTGAGTGTTGGTTGGTTGGTGAGTGGGGCTAAATTAATGGCAAACACTTTGCTCATTTGTGCACTGCTCCAATTTGCAGTCGGGAAAAAGTGGTTTGTGTTGGACACGTCGGGTTTTGCTTAGTTGGCATTTTTTTTCTCTTCCCGGTGTGCAAAAACGATAAATGTGCCATTGATTTCTTTGCCAGGGGTCGGGAGGATTATGGGAGTAAATAAGTTTTTTTTTTTTTTTTTTTTTTTTTTTTTTTTTTTGAAGAGTTATTATATTTGAAATAAAAATTAAATTTTTTTATAGAGTTTTATTATTTATTGAATACCTCGAGTTTTATTTTTTTTAGTTTTTTTTAATGAAGGGTTTTTGAAATATTTTCGCACCTGAGATGAAGCAGTGCCAAATGAGGACTTTCACTTCTGTGTAAACGACATTACATAAAAACTTGGCTCCCATTTTTGTTCATAAGTTTCTCTTCACCCGATAAAAACCTCTAAACGCCTCCCGCAACCTCCATTTTCTTTAGATTTCCTTTCGAGGTGCAGAAAAAGTAGAAATCACAGTTAGATATCTTCGGAAACGGTCTTGTTTCCTTTCCTAAATGTTTGTTTTTCACACATTGATTTTTAAAAATCATTTTTTTTTTTTTTTTAGTTTGTTTTGTTTTGTTTTTGGTGTAAATAAAATTATTCTGATTTTTGCTGATGAATGGACGTTTGTTCCAGACTGGCCTCAATTACGTCCCAAGCACTCAACATCGACTGTCCGGACAGAGCTACGAGTCCTCAGGATCCTTACGCCATAGTTACCACAGCTCCAGTTCTAGTTTGGGCAGTATGGAAGAGTCAGCACATACTTCCCAGATTAATGTTGCTGAACTTCTAGCAGCAAGATATTCGGTAAGAAATGAAATCTCCCGATTTGGAGGCGCTTGAAATCCCATTTCCGGTTTAGTTATGGATCTGAAATTTTCAGAGCACCGAGTCAAAGTCGGTTTGTTGGCGCTCAGAAAATTTCAAGTTTACATCTAAACCGGAAGTGCTATTTTTACCTTCTTCAAATTGCAAGTTTTCACTGTAAATAAAATTCCGGAAGTCAAATGACATTTCTGACATAACTCAACTGCTTAAACTTTTATGAAAATTCTCACTAAACGAAGCGTTGTTTGACGAAATACTTAATTTTTAATGAAAATCCTCGAGTGCAATGTCAAGAGTTAAGTGTTGTTGATTACTCCTTCATTAGCATCTAATCACTGCTGGAATAGAAGCCAACTTGTCGTTTAGCCGGCAGCCATGTTTTTTAATGTGTGCTTCACCCTATGTGTCGACGCCGGCAAATTGCTGGTGGCTTGATACACACAGAGAAAGGTGAATAATGCATTGATTCCTATGTGCCCTACCAACCAATTAGCGTTGGCGTCTCCCTCACGGCCAATTCGCGCTCCTCACTTCCCTAAAACGCATCATTTCAAGTTAAAATTAGAAAAAGTCTAGAAAATAAAATAGAAAAAAAATTAATTTCTTTAATTTAAGAAAAAATAGTGTGGTTCGTGTGTAATTTCATTCCTGATTCGCACGTGAAACATATGAGAAAACGCAAACGTGCGGCGACGATGGCGGGGGTCCTTCATTTGAATTGCAGAAACGTGCATTGGATTTCTCATTTTTCTACGAGGCGTGGTGGTGTGGGGACGAGATGTTCGTTTGTTTTGTTTGTGTAATATCGATGAGCCTTCGGTTCATTGAACGCGCGCGACGGTGAGTTTCATTTTTCCCCAACAGGTGTCTTCCCACACTTTCATTTCCAATCCTCACTGCTTAATTACCCAATAAAAAAATTGAAAAAACTTGATAAAACACCCAACTTTATCTCGTCGTCTTACACGACACGAATTTCCCCCGTTCCCATCGGTCGGAATTTTCGGAATTCCACGTATCTCTTTATATAAGGAGACACGAAACCCCTTCCGCACACCGAACCCGAGACGCAGGCACCTCCCCGAGGCGAGTGAACTTTCCCGGCATTGATCTGCTCCTCGGAGACAGGGTGGTGTTGCTTCATCGTTCCATCATCCACGCCGAGCCCGAGAGGCCGCGAGACGAGCGCGCGGTCGTTGTTCCGAGCGCCACATACACACCCTGGGAAACGGATGAGCCCGTTGAGGGCACCCCGGAAAGAACGTGGTCACCGAGTGCGTGGAGAAGTGACTCGAAGCCTAATTTACTCGCGGCGGGCGCAAAGCGACTGCAAATGTCACAATTTGTCACTTCGGATATAACGGATTTGCACCTTGTCATCATTAAACGTTCGGCGCTTTTTGCGAACCGAATTCCTCTGGAAATGTAGCCCACAACATGGAAATGCCCTGCAATAAGGTGGACAACAGTTTTGTTTTGTTTTGTACATTTTTTATTTTTTTATTCAAGTGACCGGATGTTTTGCATTCCACTACTGTAAGGGTTATGTGGTGTGTTTTGTGTTTTGACTCGATCCGCACCTCTTTAACGGATCTTGATGGTGGTTTAAGCGAGACGATGTAAAGACATTTTGTGCACGGATTCGCGTTTTTTTTTTTTTTTTTTTTTTTTTTTACTGCGGTTCAAGTGCATTGTGTTTGCGGCTCGTTAAGAGCTGCTTTTTTATTTTTCATGAGTTACTTAGGCTGTATCGGTCGTGTGGTGGGGAATAAAAAGCACCGAATCCCACGATGATTGTATGAGAGTGATTAAGGAGCTTTCAGTGAAGTCGAGTGGTCAATTTGCAAATTTTTTTATTTTATTTATTTATCTATCGTTAACTATAGGATCACGACGTATTGAATTTGTGGCTGGTAGATCTTCATTTCGAAGAATATTATCATCTGTTCGTACAAGCGGGTTACGACATGCCTACCATTTCGCGAATGACCCCCGAGGTGAGTGTCGTGTCAATCAATTCGATGGCGTGGTTTTTTTTAAATTGCTCTTTTGCATTCCCGACGCTAGGACTTGACTGCCATCGGAATCACCAAGCCGGGCCATCGCAAGAAGCTCAAAGCTGAAATTGCACGTCTTAACATTTCTGACGGGCTTCCAGTTTACATTCCAGTGAGTTTATTAACTCTTTTTTTTTTTTCTTGTTAAAATAATATTTTTCGAGTTTTTTAAATTGTTAATTAATTACTTTAAACAGAGCACGTTGGAAGAATGGCTTCATTTACTGCATTTAGAGGAGTACGAAGACGCTTTAAGGCAACAGGGATATCATACTGTAGAGCAAGTGACTGATGTCGCGTGGGAGGATCTCGAAGAAATCGGAATCAAAAAATTAGGTAACAATTTTTTTCATTAAGAGAGTTTGTATTGTTTTGGTGATTATCCATATTTAATATTTTGGAATTTTTCATTAAAATGCACCAAAGATGTTTACACTTATAGTTTTTATCTGCTTTGCACTTAGATAAAAACTCTGAGTGAAAAATATTAGGCAGTTTGCGCATTTCGTACGAAATAAAAAATGCAATTTTTTTTTAAAAGTATTCGAAATTTTGACTTAAAATTTTGGTGTAACTGTTTATTACAAATTCAGAATTGCACTGAAATTTTTTGGTCGAAATTGCTTAATGATTCTGAAAAATAAAATAAATACAGTATAAAAAAAAATAAATAAATAAATAAATTGCGTTGCGTGATTTTGATTTCGTTTCGGGCGTTTGCGCAAACTGTCCATTAACTTTTTCATAATTTTTTTAGGTCATCAGAAAAAAGTGATGTTGGCCATCAAGCGAGTGAAAGACATAATGAGCGGGGTGCGGAGGTTCTCTACCGACCAGCGGGAGTCGGCGCACATGATGCCGGGCGAGGCGATGCATCTGTACAACTATTCGCCACAGGACGTGGCCATCACGCCGTCTTCACGTTCTATGGCGTCGCCTTCGTCAGCGCTGGACTCTATTGCTCAACCGGAAATGCGCACGTTCCAGCAGTCGCCCGTGATGCAGCGGAGCGCCGAGATGTACCGCTACGAGTCGGCGGGATCGCCTCTGCACCACCATCACCACCCCGTCTATCATCACCACCCTCATCACCCCTTCCCTCATCAGGCCATCGGCGTCCAGCACACGTATCGTCCGAACTACGGATCGGTGATGAACACGGGGTCGCCGTCGCACATTCTTTACAGACCGGACATGGTGGCCGTGCACGTGCGACACCCTTCGGGCGCCCGGTCGCTGGAAAACTTAGAGTCGGAGCGGGACGTGATGAAAGCGCACTACGGCGTGAACTGCGCGACGACGGCCGAGCCGCGCCTCTACGACGGCATGATGACGTGGCGGCGCGGCAGCTTCGACGACGGCGACCTGACGCCGACGAACGAGACGATGGCGTACGAAGTGGAGGGCGGGGGCACGCTGCCGCGGCCCAAGGTGAGCGTGAAGCCGAGACCGGTGGCTAAGATCATCGCCAAGACGCGTCGTGCGAGCACCGACAGCGCGCAAGACCTGATCTACATCGAGCGCGACGCCGAGTGCAAGGGCAGCGGCGATCTGTGCACCAACATTACGACGACGGTGGCCGACGTGGTGGCGACGCACGGCTCGTCGCCGCGCCACCTGCCGGTCGGGTCGTCCAGCACCCTGGGGCGCAGCAAGAAGACGCCGCCCGCGCCGCCCAAGCGCACCAACTCGATCAAGAACGAACGCAACGCCGACAAGAACCTGGACTCGAAGAGCGAGATGGCGTTCGCCAACTGCGTCAAGAGCCTGGCGTCCAAGTTCAGCATCGCGGCGCACGACGACATTGATCTGCCGCCGCCGCCCAAAGAGGACGCGTTGTGCGGCAATCGTGGTGTGGCGTGTCTGGGCGACGAGTTCCCGCCGCCGCCGTCGCCGATGCGGGCGTCGCTGGACGATCTGACCACCGCGACGCCCACGCCCGACGTCGGCGAGCAGGAGGGCATGGGAGGACGGTCGAACTCGTCGCCGCAGCAGATGGACTCTGACTCGGAGATGCCGCCGCATCATCCGAAGCGCAACGACTCGAACTCCAGTTTCGATTCCTCGTCCAGCACCGACTCGAGCAGTTTGCCCTTCGCCAATGAGAACATTGGCACCATCAAGCAGAAAGCGGCGCAGTCGCACACGTCCATTACGGTCGTCGAGTTGGCGTGGAGTCCCAGGAGTTCGCCAGTTGCCGGCAAAAAGGCGCAGCCCTCAGGTTTGACAAAGTCGACAAATGAGATTTTGATAAAATTTTAATTTTTTTTTTTTTTTTATTTATTAATTTCCTAGGAGCCACTCCACCGCCGATTCCGCCGAGGCAAAATGTAAAAATGGAACAAGCGCCGCAGACACCGGTGAAAAATGCAAATGCAAATTCAAATGCGAATGCGAATGAAGATCCTACGTGAGTGTCGTTGGTAGAAATGTTGAAATTTTCAGTTTTGTTTGAATTTGTTTTATTTTTAGGGGGATTAAACGACCACAGGATACGGGTGATGTCCTAAATGACATTGGCAACATGTTGGCCGATTTGACTGACGAATTGGACGCCATGTTAGTAACTGAACTGCAGGGGCAGTGAAGTTTGTGTACAGATATGTAAAGAAATATGGATAGCAGTCTTAATTTGATATCATAATTGAAAATAACGAAATTGTGGATAATGCGCAATGCGACCAAAAAAAAATAAATAAATAAATATATTACAAAAAAAAATAAAAATGAAAATAAACTTTGGAAATGGACAAAGTCAGAAGTGGGTTTGATGTTTGATTCGACTGAAATGATGAGTGGAAACCGAGACGAGCTCCTTGTTTAGTGTTTTGGAAAATGAGAATTTTCGTTCGATGTGTTCCAGTTTGACATCTCATTTTAGTCATTCCATCAAATATACATATTTTGTTTTTCAATTTTTAATTCTCAAATCAGTAAATAAGTGCTCAATAATTCAGTTGACTATCCAGGTTTTAAAGCAATTATAATTTATCAGTTTGTTTTGATGGAAATTTGCTTTTTTCTTCTTCAATTTTCTGTTTTTTTCTCGCTTTACTTATTTTTTAAATATAAGTTTTAATAAGATGAGAAAAATGTTATTCCAGTGAATTTTTTTGTTATTAATATTATTATTATTATTACTATTCTAGCTATTTTTGATTTGTTTTAGAATCACTGCCACATTTTGAGAACAACCAACTACGTAGTTTAAAATCTTATTTTTATTTTTGTTGATTTTTCTTTTTATTAGTCATTGTCCTTATCCTTAAAAAAAATTTGTACTATTGTAATACTTGTTTGATAACGAATGACTTTGGTTGAATTAATTAATCTAGGTTTACACGAATACGACAATCTTGACTCGTAGAAATATTGTCATATCCGATTAACAAATTTGATGTCAACTGTTCACGGTGTAAACGATTTCTGCACAAATTGTGTGAACTTTTACAGATCATAAATGTTCATAGGCGTCAAATAGAAGTACAGAACAAAAAAATGTGTTGCCAAAAACAATGTTTTTTTTATTTCTATTCGCCATTTTTTATTTTATTTTTTCTTTATCTATTAGACAGCGAAGAAAACGCAACATTTTATACCGGTTGAGTTTTGTTTTGTTTTTCTTTAGAAATCTAGAAATTTGTACGATAAAAATGATAATTTGAAAAAATTGATATAAATCATGTAACGTATTTTATTTTTTGTTTATTTAATTTTAAATTTTAAATTTAATTTGTGACCGAACCCCAATACAGGTGCACGTTTAGCTCAAGTTCGTGCACTCAAATCAGTTTAATAATCAAGTGATGGCTCTCACTATGTAATTACGTCACCTAAATACAAATCTAGCAGTGTAGTTTGTGCCATCTACAAACGAGATAATTATAATATACATATTTAACATGTTTGTTAAATTTCTACTGAAGAATCAAATGTTATCTGTGCCATAAATACGCATCTTTGGGCAATAGTTTATGTCGGTGTTCATGTATTATAGGACATTTGGTGTTCTGTTTAATTAAGAATTTCCATTTCCTATAGAACTTGTGCTTGGAAAATAAAATGTCTATACCAAAAAAAAAAAAAAATGTTATTGAAAAAATACTTTTATTACGTTTTCAGGGAACTTTCATCCGATAAAATTGACAATTTCCAATCTAATAAATCAGTAACGCCTCGGAATTTCATCCAACCCCGGAAATATTTCCCTTGCAGCAATATCGGATACCAATAAATGTCATCGGGCCACATTTGATCGAACGGAAGTTGTTTTATATCGAACCATTGCGGTTTCATTTCTAAAAAAACACAAAAAATAAATTATTAACAACAGAAATTTTTTTTTTAAATTCTATTTATATATTCAATGCCTTCTGTTTCAGTAGGTTCGCCTCGAAATTGAGTGGTGATGAAAATGTGAACTTGCATCACTTCTGGATCTTCTTCAAACTCAAAATCGATAATTCCTACACGTTTGAGCGAATCGCTTTTTAAACAGCATTCTTCTTCCAACTCCCTGCAATTTACAAATTAAGTGGTTATTAATGATAAGTCAACTTCTCCCGTTGTTTCAAACCTTTTCGCCGCATTTTCGATCGATTCTCCCGGATTGACTTTCCCGCCAAATCCGTTCCAGCGGCCCGAGCCGAAGCCGCGCTTTTTAAAGCCGAGTAAAATTCGTTCCGAGTCCCTAATAAACGCCAGTGTCATTAGTTTAGGCATTGTGACTAGTGGTGGTCTTTAGTCTTTCAAATTTTATCGCCGATCACTGATAGAAATGCGTATCCTTCACAAGTGTTGACACAAGGTTGAGAAATGTAAGGTTTAACTTTAACAATCGCTCTGATTGGTTGGTTTTTTCAATGAGATTCTATGGAAGAAGGATGACGTCATAATTCGCGCTAGGTTTGAAAATGTATAAATTCTTCCTCGTTTTAAGAGTAAATTTAGTTTAATTTCTAAAATAATATTTTAGAAACTTACAAAACATTATTTTCTTAGAATTTTTGTTGATTTTGAAATTTTTTAAAGTTATTTCAAAGTCCTGATACCAGGCGCCACCCGACGCCAGAATTTATAACTTAATTTCTCGATAAGAGTTTCAGCTGCAACTTGTGGCTACTTTGCAAAATTTAATAATAAACGTGAACTGAATCTACATTCAAAAGGAAATGGATGAATCAGAAGAAACTTTCGTCCTAACTCCTTAATTCCAACAAAGGCTTGTACTGAGCTGTGTTTTGCGGTCGAGATTTTGCAATTACAAATGCAAAAGCTGCACAGTTGCATTCAGTTTGTTTACGTTTGGATTTAATGGTAAGTTTCGAATCAACGTATAAAACATTTTTATAAATAAACAATTTATGTTATTTTAAGGAGTATTTATCCCGACTTCAAAAACGAACCGATCAGAGGAAAAACTACCGTACCGGTATTCGACTTTTTAGTTTTTGATTTTTGATTTTTAATTTTTTTTTTTTTTTTTGTTTTTTTTTTGTTGGCGCTCGGTAATCGGTATTTTCGGTTTGACCGGTTGGTTGATTTATTTCTTCTTGGAACAGAATGATCTCAAAGTACGGTTTTGTGTATAACAATTTTCCGTTTTTAATTTTATTTATTTATTTATTTCTAGGAAGAAATTAATAAGTTGCATATGGTTTTGAGTGAGATGAGTTTATCACTGACTGTTGTACTCATTACGATGATTGTACCGTTATTGACGATGATGTTAAGTTTGAGTTTAAGGAATACAATTCATGCCGAACTCAATTATGCAATGCAATGATAAGGTAATGTTTGGCCATCTGGTGTTTAAATTTGTTACTTATATAAGTAAATAATTTTATTTTTGGTTTTGTTTTTAGTGTTGGAAAACTCGAGTTGGCGAGGAAATTTACCGTTTAGTGTTGATGGATTTATCGTGTGGCGTTTTATACTTTTTCACTTTCTGGTGTATGACACGTTTTATAAATGACACTGTCATTTATAACAAAGGATTTACGTTTTTCGGTAATGTTGAATTCGACGTTGCGTAGACCTTTTGGAATTTACTCTACAATCAAGTTCTCGGATGGTAAGTCACAATTAAATTTTTAATATTTTTAAATTTAGGTTTGATCTTTCTTTTGTTGACTCATTCACTCATAATAATTGTAAAAATGGTGCTCACTCCCGAATGTCGATCCGAGTCGCCCAAACTGAGCGAATTTCCCCGGTAACCAGCTCTGATAGATTACCGTAGTAGATGTGAACAAAAAAATTTACTTATAAGTACAATTTTTTGTATTGATAGGTTAGGGAAATAATTTTAGGGAATAATATAATTCAGTATGATAATTGTTTTGTATCAATTTCGGGCAATTCCATTTCCAGTTGGTCGGGAGGCTATCCTTGTCAGAGTCGAACGCCAACATTTCACGTTGTGAATGAGAAATCCTAATTTGTAAATTTATTTTATCAATTTGCCGTCTTCAAACTACAAATCGTTTTTGATAATTTTCCAAATTCTTGCAAATGTTGGAAATTATTCTTTTTGTAGTTATTTAGTTGAGTGCAAAAAATAGTAATTGTAGAATGCTTTATTTAGGATATGCACGTTTAATATACATTAAATGTGTGTGTTTTTAAAATTAACCGTTAAGGAAAAGCAACTCGTTACTCTATTAATGTGAAAGGAAAACTGAACGAATTCTTAGCTTAGAAATTTTTAACAGTAACTGGTTTAAGCTTTTTGTAAGAGAACAATTTTGTAAACTGTAATGTACAATCCCGGTCAAAAAAATTGTCGTGTCGTCTGTGCTGCTGAAATTCACACTGAGTAATTTCAAAATTCGACACCAGGGTGATCAGAACAGTCAACTGTTGATGGGGATGTCATGCATATAGAAAG
>JAQFZP010000315.1:0-41089 GCA_034695745.1 Geophilus truncorum | reverse complement strand
TGTGTTAAATATTAAAACTCGAAACAACTTCAAAATTAGGAAATAAAGAATGGCTGCAAAGGAAAATTTTGTGTGTTTAAAGGTCAAAACAGGAAGAAAAAAAGATTAAGAACTTTCAAAAAGGAAATTAGTGATTCAAATAATTATTCTTGTTTAAAAATTGCTTCTGAATATCCTCGATACGTACGGTATATTGATGATGATGAGCTTTCGAAGAAAAATATTTTTAACCTGTACTTAAGAACTTACTTTGATTTACGATATATACGGTAAATGGAAAACTCCAGAATAGTTTTAAATGTAACTAGCAAATCTATCTTGTTTACGCAAGAAACCTACAAGTCCATAAGTCCAAATTATGAATTGATGTTTATAATAAACTATTATAACATACCATAAGACTTGCTTGAAAATGTTGCAATATAGAATATTTGGAACAGGAAAGTGAATCACAATCTATCTTTTAATTACACAAAATTTTAACGGTTAATTTAGGTTTAATTAAGAAGCAATATATGATTTACCCTAAAACTTAAAGAATTTTTTTTTTTAATTACTTCAGCTAAAAGTGTTAACATTAAACTGCCTGCTTGATCAATGTTCTTAAAACATGGCATCACACTGAAATTAAAATTAAATGCTTAAATTATAAACTGCTTAACTTACTAATTGTTTTAGTGATAATTGTAACGAGAATTACCTTCACAACTTTCAAAATCAGTTAAACACATCAATAGATTTAATTAGTGTCGAGTATATCCGGTGAACGTGTAAACAAATCCGCGAAGTCTTAGATGTGAACATAATTCTTGTTTAACCAAAAACGTAGAAATTTGATCCAGTAAGCCTAAGAATTCTGAAAAAGAATTGTGGAATGGAATGTGAGCGAAAAAATTGCACCTGCCGTGATTGTTGCCGTATTTTTAACCAATTAAAATTCACTGGAGCCCTCGACTCTATCTTACTCCTCTAATGTTACATTATTGAATTTAAACCGTTTAAGGCTTCCATTTCTGTCACCTAAATTATTATGAGTAGCTAACAAATTTGGTTTATTTTGTTCTGCTAAAAACACAAAACGAAATTTTCAATAGGGATTATTTATTGCAGTGATTCTTCTTTATTTATTTTTTAAAGCCATAAAAAAATAGCTAATGTCGAAAACGGTAAATTCTAAAAAGTCAAGGAAAATGGAAGCTATACGGACATTTTTTATTTTTTTTTAGCATTCCTATGGATTTATTCAGTGCTGTGAACGACAAGCTCGGCTTTTTTTTCATTATAGTCAATTTGATGGGAACATAGAACATCTAAAGATTGGAGGTAAAAAAAAAAAATGAAATTAGGGTTATTTGTATTTTATTTATTTATTTTATTTTATTTTATAAAATGTTCTTTTGTTTAGATCCAGTGGAATTTGAGATGACTTACGACCGTCGCACCGGGAAACCTATTGCCAGTAGTGTTCTCAAAATTTCGCCGGAAGTCATCTCCTACGAAGTTCTCAGCGAAGAGAGGGTTGTAGGAACCGTAACAACAGAGCTGAAAAATTCAGGTGTAAGTTTTCGTATCAGAATAAAGACTAGGGATTAAATGACCAATTTGGAAACTGTTATTCGTATGTTAAGTGAAAGTTGGCGTATTTACCCATGAAATTACTGCATCTGTTCGTGTCTAAGGTCACTGAATTAATTCTAATTTAACTCTTAATTAGTATAATTACATAACTGTTGTTTTGTATCAAGTTACAAAATATCTTTTGCCACTGTCTTACTAGTTAAACCTTATATAATAATTGTCAGGCAAAAGGCATTACAATTTCGTTTGATTTTTAGGGCAACTTGTCCGATCAAGGTCGCATATCCTATGAAAACCGTGGCGAATGTTTTTTTTTGCCGTATACATCTCAGGACATCGAAGATAATTATTTGCTGCATGCGGGGGACAAAGTTTCTTTTCAAATTGCAACTGATAAGCGGTAAACTTTTACTCAATCCGATCACTTAGCATCACTTGTCAATTAAATTCTTATTTTCAATTTTAGAACTGGCAATTTACATGCACGCCGTATAAAATTAGATGGCTCACCGCAAATTCAAGTTTACCAAGGCGTGGTCTGTTCAATGAAAGAATCTTTTGGATTTATCGAACGATCAGACGTAGTCAAAGAGGTTAAAAAAGCTTAAAGTTAAATAAAGTTTGAAAATTAATCGGTTGCTGTTATTTTCGCAGATATTCTTCCATTTTAGCGAAGTGAAAAACTTGAAAGATCTGGTTTTAGGCGATGATGTCGAATTTAGCATCCAAACTCGAAATGCAAAAGAAGTAGCGGTGAATGTGACACGCCTTCCTGAAGGAACGGTAGTTTTTGAAGACATTAGTGACGAGAGACTCAAAGGACAAGTCGTTCGTGTTATTGAGAAATGCCAAGCCAGACATCAAAGCGACCCGTTTCCCGGCCGCATCTGTTATCGGCGCGATAACAAGTGAGTTGAGAAAGAAAGAAAGAAAGAAGAAAAAAAAGAAAAGAAAATTTACAATCGTTTTAAAAATAAACAAAAAATGTTTATTTTCCAGGGATGTTGAATTGCCATTCGGTGACAAGGACCAGCACGGCGATTTCAGTTTGCAGCAGGGCGATTGTGTCGAATTCAGTTTGGCTACGGATAGACGCGATCATTTGCAACGGGCAACGAACATCATGCTGTTGAACGAAAGTTTTTTTACTACGGAGGAGCAGCGAGAAAAGGGCATCGTTGCTGCAGTAAAGGATGGATTCGGGTTCATTAAGTGCGTGAACAGGGACATGCGAATGTTCTTCCATTTCAGTGAAGTTCTCGACGTTAATCGTGAGGTGAAAGTTCAAGATGAGGTGGAATTTACAGTCGTTCAAGTAAGTTATTTTTTCATTTTTATTATTTGACTTGCAACAAAAGCTGAACACGTGCACTGCATGATGTGACTGTGTCATGAAGAAGCATTGTTGTATAAAAGAATAAATCCAGCCATTTTACATTACAATGTTTTCCATATAAAACATTACCGCAAAATACAAATTTAAAAGTCGGGAAAGAAAGGTTACTCTGATGTGCCTTTAATAATAGCAAACCTATGAGCGATCTTCATGTGACATTTATGTTGCATTTATGTTGCATTTAAATCAAAGTAGATTAAATTCTCAAGACTAAATTTACCGGACGTGCTTGACAGTTAGCGAGTCGATTTCACTTGGCGAGATTGAATGCATCTCATCAGTTTTCCGCAATTTCCTTCTCGCACTTTTTTCGGCAAAAGTTACAGTTCAAAACGTAAGAGAATTATTTATTTTATTTTTTTTAGGATCCAACAACGCCTAACCGCCAAAATGCTATTCGTATTTTACACTTGGCTTCAGGCACAGTTAAATTTGATTCAGTGCTTCAAGAACACGTGATTGGAGTAGTAGAACGAGAACCCGGCTCCCAGTGGAGCAGGAGT
Source organism: Geophilus truncorum (assembly GCA_034695745.1). NCBI lineage: Eukaryota > Metazoa > Arthropoda > Chilopoda > Geophilomorpha > Geophilidae > Geophilus > Geophilus truncorum. Next base: position 37,612 of record JAQFZP010000315.1, on the reverse strand, counting down.
CCTAACAAGACCGAGTGCGGGGTGAAAAACAAGGATTTGGAGCCCGGTCTGATATCGTACCGGAATGACGACGGAGTCGAAGAGACAATCTCCTTTTACATTAAAGATTGCGATATCAGAAATGTACCGAAACAAGGAGACAAGGTTAGCCAAGGGTTTTATTCGACACGAATTCGCATGAATTTAAATATTGACTTTGAATTTTCAGGTTGAGTTCAGCATAAGTGAATCAAAACGCACCAATCAGAAAATGGCTGTTGATGTGCGTGTGGTGAACCGTGGAGTTAAAAATGGATTCAGATATACCCATCATGGTTTTGTAGCAGCGTTGAAAGACGGTTTCGGATTTATTGAAACTGCCGATCATGATCATGAAGTTTTTTTCCACTTTAGGTTTGAGTTTTATTTGATTTGTGTGTCATGTTTGATCGTGAGTTTTGTATTTTTTTGTTGTTTAGTGTTTATAATGGAGATGCAACCATGCTGGAACTAGGTAGTGAAGTCGAGTATGGTTTGTCTCAGAAAGGAACAAAACAAAGTGCTGAGTGTGTTAGAAAACTTCCGAAAGGAACAATTTTATGTGAAGAAGTTAAACCTGAATTGTACGAGGGTATTGTGCTGAGACCTGTCAGATGTTTTAATCCAGAGCAGGATGATTATCCAGGTGTAATTCAGCTTGGATTGGAAGGTAAAAAGTGTTTTTTTGAGCATGTATTTTAAACTCAAGAGATTTTTTTTCTTTTCGTTACTTTTAATAGAAAAAGATGACGAACCAATATATCAGTTTGGCATTACAAGTTTGGCGGATAAACGAGAGTTTGTTCAAAAAGGCGATACCGTTCAATTCCAAATTGGTGTTGTTAAATCGACAATGGAAGAGAGAGCAGTATGTGTGAAACCAATACGAAAAAAAATGCATGCCACGGTTGAAGCAATTAAAGGACAGGTATTATTACGGTTTATGAAACTTTGAATCTTTTTACAATAGGTTTTATTTTTTTTTCTCTCTCTCTCAAAGTTTGGGTTTTTATCGTATGAAGTCGAAGAAGGAAAGAAATTGTTTTTCCATATATCTGAAGTTCGTGACAACGTTAATCTACAGCCTGGTGATCAAGTCGAATTTGTTATTGTTCAAAAACAAAGAAACGGCAAAGTGTCTGCATGTAACGTAGTCAAAGTCAGGTAGACGACTTGTAACTGAGTTTTTAAAGAATTTAATTAATATTTTGTTTCGATAATTTTTCTTCGGTAGCGAAATACCACGTCCCGAACGTCTCATCAGCCGTTTACGAACTGTTTCCTGCGATGATGCTGGACCACGAATTGTACTGGCACGCCAACCACGCGGGCCTGATGGAACTAGCGGATTTAAAACAACGCGCGAACTTCGTGAACCTGGCCAGGTCATTGCTTAAATACAAATCACTATGAAATGTCGAAAAGGAAACGAATAGTATTCACATAATTTCTTTCCAACAAAAAAAAATATTATTTTTCTCCTTTTATCTCGCTGCTAGCTCGTCAACATTGGTTAAGTGCGTCGCAACCAATCACCCGGAATTTTAAAACCGGTTGTTTCATTGCAGCCAAAAAGTGTTTCCAATACGGTTTCACGAGATTGGCGGCGAACGAATTACCAATGGCAGCATTCCGCTCCTCAAGTGCATCCTCCACACAATAAGCTTTCAATGCTCGCTCCATCCGTGTCCACTCACAGCTACCGCCCGAAGCCTATTACCCGCTCACTTTCCTGCTCCTTTGTCCTCCGCTGACTACAGTGCTATTCCTTCTTTTCTGCTTTGACTAGCAAAATTTCAAGTAAGCTTTTAGCTTATTTTTAAATTTAAGTAAGAAAAAAATAACAAAATTTCTGAACGTTAATTTCAAACAAAAGTCGTTGTCAAAGTATAAAAAAAAATAAAATGGAAAAAAAAAAAATATAAATAAAATAAAATAAAATAAATTCATTAATAAGTGTGGGATGAATTTTTCCGAACGCGAATTTTTTCATTTTGCACTTGTTAGTGGTGTAAAAAGTAAAAAAATATTTAAAATGAATAAAAAAAAATTGATAAAAAAAAAAGGAAAAAAAAAAAAACTAAGCTTGATGTATATTGTGAACTGAATTTAGGAATGAAGAAAAGCAATTTTATGAATTTGAAAAAAAAAATTAATACACATGCCAAGCTGCATAGCCACAATTAAGGAACCTTGTTTTAAAAAAATGGAAAAAAGTGAATACAATTTGGAAAAATGAACATGGGGGTTTAAAAAAGAAGCCTTTTTGTGTGCCTTGAGACAATGCAATTTTTTTCTATGTTAGTTTTAAGATTTGACACGAATTAACTCAAGGGAAGTATTTAAAAAAAAAAAAAATCAGTTTTGTTTTTATTTTATTTTATTTTTGAAGTGCCTGATTTATCTCAGTTCTCATAAATCCAGATTTGGTTATGTTTTACTCTTTTTTTCTCTTTGTGAAATTTAAAAGTGCCAGCCAGTGACATACTATGCAGCTTAGGCATGTGAAAAATGCTTATTCTTTCCTATTTTGTGACTTTTAATTTAATTTCCCATTATTTCTTATTTTTTTTTTCTTTTTTTATTTTTTTTTTTGTTTTTTTTTTTTTTTTTTTTTTTTTTTTTTTTTGGGCCTTTCGTTTCTGACTTAATTTTTCATTTATTTCTTTTGAAACGTGCACGTTTAAGAAACAAGGCATTATTATAATTAATTAATGATTAAAATTATTCTAAGTATGATTATACACATTAGTACGCAGTTGACACATGTAGAGACAAGAGAAACCTTGTATTATCATTTTTCGACATTTCCTGATTTTTCTATATCAATTCTCATTCGTTTTAATTTTTTATTTTGTGTTGAACAATGTCCTATCCACGTAATTTAATGTTTACAAGATGGTATTAATAACAAAATACAATAGCTTAATCATGTAACACTACATACATAAATATTGACAGTTTTACCAGTTAAGTGGATAGGGATGCCTAAGAGTACCGTAGATGAAAATCAACTGGAATTTCATTGAGATCATGGGGGTAATTGATACATTTTTACTCTATACAACTTTGTCCTTTTGAAAGAAAAAGTGAATTTACAAGTTTTTATTGTGTTGAATCTTCAGAATATATTGCTGTAAATTTGACATTCTTTTCCCTCCTTTTCCCAATTTTTAAAAATCTTTGTTGTAAAATTATGCTAAATGATTGATTTTTTACCCCTTTTCTTTTCATTTTTTTGTTTTGATATTGCATGCTGAAATTTTGAATGAAAAAGAATTACAGAAATGACGAGTAAGGTCAAATTTAATTTGAGCGCTATATGATTTTTTTTTTAATATTGTTGTCGAAACACGAGGTGCATTTGACCAGTGACAGTCATCAAATCATGCCAAAAATTTGAGAACTGGAAGTGATTGGAAGTTCTATTTACAATTAATGGCTAATTTTTTAATTTGCTTGTTGTATTTTGTTTTTGTAAGCAGCACACTTTACACTATTGTGCGGTTTTTAAAGTTGTCACTGCACACCAAAAACCAAAAATCATGATTTGAAAAATAAATTCCTCATCAAATGCTACAAGAGTTTTGATATTCACATCACTTATAAATAACTGCATGAATAAATATTTACATTGACATATTAAGAGCTTTACGAATTTTTATTGATGTTTTTACTATGTTTACAGTCACAATTCTGGACAATTGTACATTTTTCTTCTATTACTGATTTTATCTAATTAACACAATATACTTGTATGCTTGAAATTGCGAACTTAAAAAAAATTAAATGAAATTGTATTGCTCTGTACGTGAAGTGATAGTTGATGACGTGATTTGAGATTACCAAAATGTACGTAATAGGTGCCATATTTTACTAGTGTAAATGGGACTAGGGACAATTGAACCGAAAGATTACACTACTAATTGTAAAGACATTTTTAAATAGGATAAATTTATGCATATTAATAATTAATAATTAAGTTTTTAATCTGTGGAATGAAAAAATTGAAGTTGAAAACAACGATCGCACATTGATTTTTGACCTTACTCTTGAATTCTTTGTATATAAAAAATAAGTTTTTTTTTTTTTAATTTTGAATTAATCTAATTACATTTTTTTCTTTTTCTTTTTTTCTTTTTGTACAGCTTTAAAGTCTTGTATAACGTCTTTTGCTTTTGGATTCAAACCTCCTGATTTTGGCAAAAAGTGAAAATAAACATTAAAAAAAAAAAAAAAAAAAATTGAAATACTTTACACTTCCTGCTTTTATAAAAGTAAAAAGCGAATAACGTGATCATGTTTTTTTTCGATTATTATTATCATAAACCAAATATTTACGTGCATTTCTTGTTTCTTATATTTTCTTTTTTGGTTTTTTTTTCTTTTGTGAAGACATAAATGAAAAGATATTAAAAAAAAAAAAACAAAAAAAAAAAACTTATAAAATAAAACTTGCCATTATTTCTGTTCAGTGATACCCCATGGGCTATTCTAAACATTTCTTTTTAGTGACAGTTTTACTAAATGGAAACTTTAAAACAAAAATAATAAAAAAATATTTTCAAAACTGAAACCTGCGTATTTATTACACATAACATTAAACCTCTACAGTCTAATTATTCTCCTGTATAAAATCGTTTTGTGGAAAACTGTAATGGGTTTGCTCTGGCGATTGGCAGTCGGAATCATTTAAAATAAGTCACGGATTGCAACACTTTTCTTGGAAGCGTTGTCACGCGCGCAAACTCCGCTGGGTTCGTGCTGGGTGCTTTGTGGGAGGAGGTCGAAACGCACGTCGCACGTGGGAGGCAACTAAATTTACGGGGCCGCGGTTGAGACGAGGCACAAACCCGAGCAGAGCTAAAAGCATTTACTTCCTGGTAGTCAAAGAATAAATAAGAACTCGGGAAATTTCGATTTAACTGGATTGAAATCGAGAGGCAGTGTCGAAAACCTGTGAAATTGGTGGTTTTTTAAGTGGAAAGCTCACAAGTTAGCTTCAGCCACGAAAAGTGGGTTAAAATAATAATGAAAGTAGGTGATCTTTCACCACACCTGAAGAGGGAATTGGGTTTGCTGGGCTCCTGGGTGAGAGCTAGCACCCTTTTATTTAAGGGGGAATTTCAAATGTTAAAACAAATCACAATTGCAGTAAAATAAAACAGATAAAATGTGCCATATGGCACGTGAAGTTTGTTAGTACAGGGTGTCTACTGATCCTAGAAACCCTGGAAAAGTCATGAAATGAAATTTTGATCATGGAATTTTTCTTTCCCTATTGCAATATTCCTCTTCCTCCTCTCCTATTGTAATCGCAAAAAATTGTAAATTGTAAAATTCAAAGTTGTTAAAAGCTCTCAAAGAGCAAAGAGCAAAAATCGAAAGAGAAGGCAGAAAAGGAAACACTAAAGAATTTTGATAAGAGAATTAAAGAAATTAGAAATTAGATAAAGATCACTTGAAAAAGAACTTAATAGTTTGAAAAGAATGAAAAAAATCTGGTCAGTGATTAATTGATTATCTTTTTTAATGTACGAATTAATGTATTATTATATCCTGTAAAATAAGCTCAATCACGGAAATTTATTTCATATTTCTAGTAGACACCCTATAGTAGAATACTTTTTTATTTATTTTTTATTTAATTATTTTTATTTTTATTTTTATTTTTATTTTATTGCACATTATATTTGTTTTTGTTGCATATTTATTTCGTAAAATTAAATGTAGTTTGCATAAAATTCGATCATGAAAAATCGTAGTTAATGCTACGCTAAACATTAATCCTTTAACGCGCGGGTCGAAATTGTGACAACACGTACAGGGAGCCAATCACGCCGCAACAACTGATCTGCGCTACCGTACCTTACACATTCTATTCTAGTTACTAGCACTCAACTGAAGAAGGAAAAGTAGGACTAGTAAGGGGAAAGGGTAGGACTATGCAACCTGATTGGTTATGCATGTTGATCTTCATGGGGGACCATCAAGAAGAAATTAGATCAGAAGGGTAACGTTTGTTAGCAAGGTTGGAAGGGAAAAGTGATTGTGCCAAGGTCAAGTCTCAACCATGGAAACCACCAAACAAAATGGTAAACTAATGCCAATCGGAAGTGAATAGAATCAACGTTTTAAGTGGGATGTGGAACTACCAACCACAGGGCCCGTGACAGCTTTGTTATCAGAAAACATTGATAAATGATAACCACTCCAATCGATAAGTGGAAGTAACAGTTAAGTTTTGTAATTATACGTGTTTTCAAATAAAATATGGCTTCTCGAGCTGGTCAAATTGGTCTTCTACTGTCTTCTGTACAAGGTATGTTGGAATTGATTGTTTCAGTCTTCGATGTTAAGGATATTTTATGCTTTTAAAATGATTTAAATATTTAGGTGTTGCTGCTTACAGAAGCTCGCCATCTACTTTATGGGCTGTAGCTTTAGTTATCATATTCATAAAGCTAAGTGTATATTTGTGCTACTGTTTGGTCAAGATTCGCAGACGAGAGAATTCAAATGACGAGGCACCTTATAGAGTGGCTCAGCAGACCGAGATTCGGAACTCGCAAATAAATCGTCACGTTCTTAATGTCACACGTGAAGACGAAAGGGTTCCCACAAGAATTTATTTTGTTTCTTTGAGTGAACAAGTGCAACAACAGCAGGATCAGCCACCATCGTATTCCAGCTTATTCGAGAATAATAAATAAACCGTGTAAAATAGTGCAAGATGCAATAAATATTTTCAACCCTTTTTAGAAATTAGAAATTAATTTTCATTTATGTATGAATATTTACGTATATAAGATTAAAGCGAATTTTTACATGATTTTATGAATTTTGGCAAAAATAATAGCTTATTGCCCTTCAACTGTCTTGAATCAAGAGAAACAAATTATGCATATTGAATTTTGCTTAAATTGTTATGCAAAACGAATCACGCGATATAATTAACATCTTTACAATGATATAAGACGATGTGTCAGTGTCAACCATCGTTTTCGGCTTTTGTACACCATTGCATAAAAGAATGGTTTCTCGAAAGGGTAATATTATTGCCATTGTTGTATTAGCATTGTCTTTATTAAGAGGTACGTAGTACACAGCATTTTATTTGAAACTTGCATTAAATTTGTAAATTCCTTATTTACGAGTAGGAATTAATGCTTACGAAGATGATAGTCATTTGTCGTTCTGGAAGACATTGGTTATGGTCTTCGTAGTTATAAAAGCTTTTGTTGTTATCATCTACTGTTGTACCAAACATCGTAAACGTAACACTGATGCAGAAAATTCTGAACCTAACCCAAAAGAAGGCCCGCCCAGATTTAACCAGCAACAGTAACAATATATACACGCTTAAAGGTAACATTCGAATATAAACTGCCATTTATATTCGACTTCTTAAGATGTTATTAACTTGTTTTTGTTTTGCAGAAACGACACAACTTTGAAAATGAGTCAGATAAGCAGCTTATAAATACTTACAAACGTATCTGCCTGTACATCAGTGAATACAATAAAACAAGTGTTTTCCCCTATGAAAGAAAAGAGTTTTATTTTTAATAACACATGTATATAATAGGTAGAACTCCATGACTCGAGATGAATTTAACTACAAAATTACTTATTTTAGTTATATATTTAAGTGCTAATAACAAATTTATAGCTAATGGATCACTGCATAAATGGATTAGTAAATGGGTGAGTAACCCTGAAGATAAATGGTCAAACAAGCAAAAAATAAGTCAAGTTGATACCGATGTGGTAAGCAGTTGTAACCTTTTTCAGGCGAACACGTTATTTATTTGATAAACTGACTGTTTTAGGTTGATTTGATTAGGCAGTACGGTTATGATGCTGAAAACCACACAATTGAGACGGAAGATGGTTATCTTCTTATGTTACATCGCATACCTAATGGACGTGAAAATTTAATACCTGGAACTCCTCTCTTACTACTTCACGGACTTGGGTGCCATTCAGGAATTTGGGTAGCGAATGGATATCACAGTTTAGGTACTACAGCTTGGATTTCATTCTTATTTTACACTTACATGTGATATTTCGTTAGGTTTAACGTTAGCTGATGAATTTTTTGACGTCTGGATGATTAACTTCAGAGGAAATCCATACACCAATCACATCAACTTGACGCCACATGATGATGAATTTTGGGACTACACGTAAATGTCAAGAATATTGCAACTTTGAACTGTTTCGGTTATTGTTTGGTTTTTCAGTTGGGAAGATCATGCAAAATATGATTTAAAAGCGGCAATTGACTATATACTTGATGTTACAAAGTATCCTAAAGTGCTAAGCATGGGAATATCAATGGGAACCACTGTTGCTTTAGCTTTACTCTCTTCTGAGCATCAATACAATAACAAAGTACAGATGAATGTTGAATTTTCTTTTAACTTGGACATTAAATGGTGTGTGTTTTGAAGGTTGCTGGTGTAGTGGCTCTGGTGCCACCCGATAGTCAACCATATTTATCAACTCTTGTTGAGAGTCCAGCGTTGGATAACGATAAGTTAGTTAAAGTAAGTAAATTTATATACCAGTACCGGTACGGTAATAGCATTATATAACTGATTACATTTTTCTGGTCAATTTAGTTCTTTTATAAAGTTGCTCACAGAAGGGGGCCAATTGGGCAATGTCCTGTTGATCCAGAAACCATCGTGGAACTCTGTCCAGATGCAGATTTATTCCTGTGTCAGGTTTTACTCTCATTGGACGTTGAAAGTAGTCCATCACTGCCCAATACGGCGGTGGAGCCATTATTGAAATCCCAATGTTGCTATGGGACATCAAGAAAAAACGCCGTTCATTACGCACAGGTAAGTGAAGTTTCTTGTTTACAGCTTTTTATTGTAAATTAATGATTATTTTTTGTGGTTTAGATTAAAAAATCGGGGGAAATGGCGCAGTTTGATTATGGAAAAATAGAAAACTTTATGCGCTATGGCACGGTTAGTATGAATGTGACATCGCGAATTTTGTTTTGTGGATGGCTAGAAATGTTATTTTAATTCTTATTTCATATGTAGACTGACCCTCCGACTTACGCTTTGGAGAACATTAGAGTGCCAATTGCCTTTTTCTACAGTAACAGCGAGAAATCTGTCGAACACCACCCATTATCCATTCATAAATTGAAACATAAACTTAAGCATATTATCTTTAAAGTTCTCTATCCACACAAAATGGGGTTAAAAAATGATTTCTTGTGGCTTAATCTCGAACGATCTTTTTTGTACGAGCAATTGGTGTCGGCACTTAATTTAATGTGGTTTTAGCATAAGATTGGTCTTTATTTGGGATATAGTTTCAGTCTGTACATTTGTAACTCAAATTACAAAAGAATTATTATTTACTGCCAATTAAAATATTCAACAGATCCGGTTGGGAATTTTAAAAAGTGTTAGTTTATTGATACGTCGTTTCTGACAAGAAGCATGAGAGTAATTTGTCTAATCGTTGGTAAAAAAAAAAACTATTTTATTGTTATTTTATTTGTATTTTTGACAGAAAAATGTAAAATTTACAGTTGTGTTACTCATAAAAGCAGAAGAAGAAGTAACAAAAACAGTATATAATAATGAACTGAGAGAATGTATGGCTAAAAAGAATCATTCTATTAATTCATTGAAGATTGAAGTGCAAAAATGTATGGGTTTAGCATTAAAGGGTGGATCTCAGTGGCATCAGGATTATTGCAGGTAAGTGAATATTTGTTTTAACTTTATAATTGCACGTGCAATTTTGAGTGACATTTTTCATTCAAGTGAAATATATATGAGTTTAATTGAAAGATTTGCATATTTTTTATTATCTATTACGGATAACTATTGAAAACATTAGTAGCATTCAGTATCTTGGTTTATGAAGTTTTTGTCGTTTTTGAAAATATTTTTTAATACACGTGTAAACAAAAACGATTTTCTAAAAATTATAAAATCTTCAAAAACAGAGATACTGAATGCTACTAATGAAAATAACGTTTGTTTCTTCAGTGACCAGAAGATAGCTGAAGGCTATCCACCATGTTTTGATACAAAACCAGTCGAAGTTTTCAACGAATGTGCCAAGGAAACTGGACAACTACCTTTAAATGGCACTTACGGAAGTATTAAAGTAAATACCTTGCTGTGTAAGGTGAGTTATTAATAATATTTTTTTATTTTTTCGTAAAATTATTGTAATTTTTTTCAAATTGCAGATAGCCAAAGAAAAACCTTAAATTACTTATGGATAATGTATATTTATAAAAGCCATTCTTTTAAGTATTAAAACTGTACTTTTTAAAACTATTTACATCACAGTAAAAAATCTTTTTTAAATTATGTTAAAAGCTGCAAAACATACATGTGCAATTACTCTGATTTCACATCATTATCTCAAACACCTTTTGTTTCGTTCTACCAATAAGAAAACCGGGTGGGTGTAGGCAATTCCTTTCTGATTGCACTGCATTGAGTGCAGATGGAATCAGAAAAAAGCAAGGACGAAATAAAGCACCTGGAACTTGTTAAATCCAGGTTATTGACTTGTACTCACTTCTCTAAACATGAAGTTCACTTCAGCACAGAAAGTTATTGCTGTTTCTTTGGTTTGCCTGCTTATCACTGAAACATATGCGTATTACGGCATTGGTGGAACATTAGCAGAATGGATTGCCGAACACGTACTTCATATTTACTACGATCCGAAGAAGTATCAAGAAATTGTCTCCGTTTGGGATGAAGCTCTTTTAGACACGGTAAGTCATGTTTAATTTGAGTCTTGTATCAAAGAACATTTTTCTATGTACCTAAAGACACAATTCGATGCTTTTACAATAGAATTTAACAGTAGAATCTGTTTAAATTGAAAAATACTTGTTCAACGTTCAAGTAGAGTTTTAAAACTCTACTTATCTTCTTATCCACACTTTACAACAGAATTTGGAGCGAGTTAAAATGACACTTCCGGTTTGATTCGAGAGTTAAAAGTTTGTGGATTTCTCTTATATAGCTTCTGCTGACAATTTCCAAATTTTTTAGCCTTATGTCAGACTGGAAGTGTCTCTTTAACCAGCTCCAAATTACGTAAAAATTTCAAGATTAGACCGCTTCCCTGCCTCGAAAATTTAATAAAACAAAAAGGTCAATGTTCTGTAACATAAACAATATTTATCATTGTTATCTGCAGTCAGACCTTATCAGCATGTACGGATATAACAATGAAGTGCATGATATAGAAACGGAAGATGGCTTCATTTTAAGAGTTCAAAGAATTCCTTACGGTCGACATGGATTTCACAGAGGACTTCCAGTACTTTTAATGCACGGATTCTTTGCCACTTCTGCACAATGGGTTGATAATCGCTATGAAAGTCTTGGTAAGCAAGCACAAGTCAATTCTATTAACAAATTCGAAACTATTTACATTCATATATATTGCCCAAAATTTAAAAAGAGCTTAGATTCTGACTTTTTTTTTTTTTTTTTTTTTTTTTTTTTTTTTTAAGCGTTTATTTTAGCTGATGAAGGGTTTGATGTGTGGCTTGGAAATTTGCGTGGTAACTCATACTCAACCCACGTGAACGAAACATACGACAGTAAACAGTTTTGGGATTTTAGGTATTGTACCTTATTTTAGAATCGACTACCGGTACACATTTTGTTACATATTCGTGCATTGCAGCATAGACGAACATGCTCATTACGATTTAGCAGCAACCATTGACTACATTTTGCAAATTAGTCAAACCGATCAGTTAATTTATGTTGGATATTCATTGGGAACAACAGTTGGATTTGCCTTGTTGTCGTCTTATCTAGAGTATAATGAAAAAGTGAGTATAGTTAAAATTAAAAAAAAAAAATTGAAAACTTATAATTTTACTTTGTTTGTCAGGTTGCAGGTTTTGTTGCACTTGCTCCCATTGCAAGTCTCCAATATACTTCTACTTTACTATTCTTGCCACAAATTAAGAACTACAAAGTGATTCAGCAAGGTCACGAATTAGTTCACAAGCCATATTATCATGTGATCAACGAATTAAATTTGATGGTGCACCTAAAAATATGCCCCAGCACAGATCCGTACATATGCGAATATTCAATGGCAGTAATGGGAGGATTTGAATGTGGAATTCGCAATAGAGTGAGATAAATTAACTACCGGTAACATAACAATTTATCAATCACTTCTAATTTATATTACTTTGTCAGACTAGGGTTCCAATTTATACTGCTCACCTCGCTTCAGGAACATCGGTTAAAACTGCTGCTCAGTTTGGTCAAGTAAGTCATTAACTATTTTTGTTTTACTGATTCTTACTGTCACATAATTTTCGTACGTTTAGTTGTGGAAAAATAACAGATTTTCTTGGTACGATTACGGCCGAGTTGGGAATTTAAAGCGTTACAAACAGGTACGGTATATGAAAATTTGTTTGTTACGGTATTCAAATTGAGGATTAATTTCTTTGTTGTGTAGCCTTATCCTGAAACTTACGATATAAGATCTATCTACACTCCGATTGCAATATATCAAGCTGCTAATGATCCAATTGCCAATCCGCTGGATATCGAACTTTTAAGTCGGAAAATTCAGAAATTAGCAACCAGAGAGATTTTGCCTGATCCCATGGCATCCCACAGTTCATTGGTTTGGCTTGAGAATTCAAAAGAGATGCTGTATAGTCATGTTGTCGATATGGTTGTCAGAATGTGTCGCGCAGCTTTAAATTAATCATTTTATGGAGTTTAAATTTATTTTAAAATAATATGCGTTTTGCGAACAAAATTTCACTCAAGTACCAGCAGACAACAGCAAATTTTAAATCATCTATATACTCATACTAAGCTCTTTTCAACTCTTTTGTAACAAACAGCGAAGACGAAATAGTTTAACCTTTATAGGTTTAGTAATTTCATATAATTTACAGTAATAGGCTTTTTTTAATACCTAGTTATGCATGCAAAATTTATATGGTACAAAATAATCACATACTCATGACTGTATTTGTGTAAAATAATTTCTAAGATTAATTTGAAATAATTTAGTGACATTATAACATGTAAAGTAATTTCATTTGTATTAAAAAAAAAAAAATATATATATATATACGGTATATATTTATTCTGAATGGTGGTATGTACTATAGCAGGACTTTTCTTTTATTGTACATCTACATATTAAAAAAAAAACAAAAAAAACAATTCTTACTTTTTGGTAACGAAAACCTTCTAAAATTAAAAAAAATTACTAATTAGACAAATTGTACTCGTTTTTATTAGGTAGATTTAAAAAAAAAATTGCTCTGTTTGTTTACCAAAACTAGCGCCATCCGGTGGCCAAGTACGAGAATTATTTAATTTCGCAATGCACATTTCAATTGTTTGTTGTTTCGTCAATACATTTAAAACCAGTGCACTCCAGCTTTTTGTTCGGTATGATTTTTTATTCTGTTTATTATTTATTTGACAATATTTATTTACGATCCGCATTTCCTCGCAAGATGGCAACCCAATGCATCAATTGTAGTGTGCGAGCGTGTGTAGTCAGTGAGCCGTCCGTCTATTTTTAGCCCGTGTTATATTACCCGAGGTGATTTCGTAAGAGATTATGAGACTCAGAATGCAGCAACTCATTTAACTGGATGTGAAAATTAATACAGGACTGTATGGCATCAGGATGAGTGATATTTTGACGATAAAATATGAACAGTATCTCGGGAAAATGTGCGTGCATTTTTGATTTCGTCAAACCGGCATGTCGGTTGTGGGGAATAATAACTACAATAGGTAAGCCAATAGGGACAATACTGTTCTGTCACCATTTTTAAATAACTCAGTTTATAAATATCAAATCAGTTCCCAAATGGGTGAATAACATCAGCACCAAACACCTCTTACGTCTAGTAATAAGTCATTTATTAATCATTTAGCCGACAGATGACACCACTCTGACAATTTCTTCATCCTATTGATTTTATAAGCTAAAGCTATGTAAAGATTTCGCTGATAACAAAATACTGCAGTTAATAGCGATAAAAACAAAATAAATAAATAAATAAAAAACAATTTTTTTCAACCGTTGCGTAAAATTCCAGGACAACGTGGAGAATTAAAATGTTTTTATTTGACATGTGTGAAACATCTGATCAATTTGTTTACATTTTCTAACCTCTTGGCAATAACATGATATGTTAATTTACTTTTACTTTTAAATTTACAGCTTTATGGGGAATAGGAATTGAAGTTACATACAATGGGTTCATGTTAGGAGTTTACGTAATGTAAGTACATTTCTTATTAAAAATATTAAAGTGAAAATTTTAAATTTTGAAAAAAAAAAAAAAAAAAAACCTGGCGAAGCTTTGTGTTTGCGGGTGTTACCTATAATAGCATTTGAAAATAGCATTTAATTTATTATTGTCAACAAATAAGGATCTGACCTTGCATTCCATTTGAGTGTTTATTTGACTATTTTAAACAAAACCAAAAAAAAAAAAAAATAATTCAGTTTTACGAGTGCTGACTTTTGAGTTTTGTCAGCTGCCATCGTGGTCCATTGACCACTCAACTTCCCTCAATTAAGTTACTGCTACAAATGCCGTAATAATTTTTCAAAATTATTATCGTCAGCACTTTACTCGCCCCAAACGGCACATGCAGGAAGTTGACGATACGAGGGCATTAAACACATTTGTAAACAAATCCGAATGATTTATGTTGTTTTTGTTTATGTTGTCATTCCCATTCTTGGTTTTAAAGTGGAAGTAAACATTTAAATCATTAATGTTTCTTTTTTATTTTCAGAATAATTGCTTCATTTTTAACATTTTTGGAAACTACCTGGGTTGTGAATATATTTCTGGGAGTGTGCATCACGTAAGTGAATTATATAAATTTAATTTTGGTTCGATTCAGCTTTTAAAATTATTTATATTTTAATTTTTAGAGATGAAACTCACCCCTTTCTTCAGTGTTGGGACGTAGTATTATGGCTAGATTCATGGAAGAAGAGCATTCTATATTTACTAGCATCAATTATTATGTTTATAAATCCACACAGGTTTCTTTTAGACATTGGTGGTAAGTTGTGGTTAGAATTATCTGATCGAACAGTACAAATACCGTGCATCTTCTGACTGACATTTACCACTGAAAATTTAAAACGTTTAACATTTTGATTGTGTGGGTGGCGAGAAATTCAGTTCTAAGTTGCACTTTTATTTTTATTTTTATTTTTTTTTTGTTATTGTATATTTAGTTGAAATAAACAGTTAATTAATATATTAACACTGTTGACTATTTTTAGGATCTCTGCTCATTATCTTAGCAATATTTTATGCGATTGTGGCTTATACTACGAAAAGATTACAATCAAAAAATTCAACTTTAAAGTATCAAGATCATCCCTACTCTAGGTAAGAAAATTACAAAAAATTTCCATTAAAAAATTTTTTTTTTCAATATAAATGTTGAAAATTATTACTGACGTAAACGAAATGCCTGTCCAGCATCTTTACAGGCAGGTTTACGTCGTAAGTCAAGTGGACGTTATTTTTTTTTTAAATTCCCAACATTCTTGGCACAAAATAATCCACTGGTCATTCAGTAATGACGTCATGATGCTTAAGATGGAGTGGAATTGCCAGGAGGTCAATTCCAGTGCGCTTTATGATGTTGAAGTAGAATTTTAAACATTTTTGTAAGGAATATGACGATATGAACACCGTGATAAAAGTCGATTTATAAGTTGTCTTTAGTGTGCCAAAGACAAAACAAAGAAAAATAGTTTGTTATAATTGCCATACGTCATGATGAACAGACAAATATTGCAATAACAGCCACAATTTATCACAATGCAACTTCAATCTTAGGAACTTGGAACTAACTTCCGAGTAACGTGGAAATTACTTAGAAGTTACTTGGAAGTGAAAGTTACTTCTCCGCATTAAGCATTTTAAAATTCAATTTGTGACCAAGTCACAGCAAGAACAGAATATCAAAAACTTTTTATTATTAGTCTCACATTATGTGAGAAATCATAGTTCTTAAGGAACTATGAAGGACATTTTTATATTTTTAGTCCAGTTACTCTTTTCTAGAGGACTTAAAATTGATGTTTTGATAACGAGTTATAAAAATTTTCAATTTTAAAATTTCTTGAGAAATAGTTTTCATTGATGGAGAGTGACGTAAAATTGTTGTACTTTGTAATGCCGTATCTCAATGTGTGTTTACGATCTTGATGGAAATTAATTTTCTATTCAGATTTGAAAACCTTAATCACGATGACGTGGATGATACCTTACCTGAACTGATTCAAACGGAATCTGTCGTAGACCAACAGGAAATCTTGACAATTTAATTAATATATCACTCGTTTAGTCAAGTTTTATCTCGTTTTGTATATATGACGGATGTAAAGTATTAGTTTTTAAAGTAGATTTAGTTGTTGATCTCTTTCTGACTTTATACATATATAAAAAAAATAAAAAATAAATAAAATATTTTACTTATATTTTTAATTTATTTAAGTAGATTAGTATGTTGATACTTTTAATTCAAATTTTGACAGTGTCTATGACCAGCCTAAAATTAGGTGAGTAACACTTTAATTTAAAATAAAATACGTGCATAAAAATAAATGCATTGAAATTCTGAACTTTGCAACTACTCCGTTGAGTACCAAATGATCTCGATTATTAAAAATGGTAACGAATCCATTTATAGAAAAGGAGGGACGATTACCGAGTCTTAAACAACATCATTTATTACACACAACTTTTTTCTGTCAATTTGGTGAAATAAATTAGTTATTGGACCATGTTTTCAACATTGGTATGGGAATAGGCAATTCGCAGGTCAATATCTCATTCACTGCTAAGCTAATCATTAATTCCTTTTTTGCGATATGACAAAACTACTGTTGCTGTATTAGTTGTATTTAGGCCTAAGAATTAGATCATCCACCAAAAATTTTACATATAAATAAAAAAAGATTCAAAGTTTGATGTTTGTAAACTAGGAATTTTATTTACGGTACCGTAAAAGTACTGTAGTGTATACAGTAAGTGTTGTGTTGGCATGATAAAAAAAATATTTCTTAACAAAAATTGAGTAAACAAGTGATAATTGCGCATCATTTGCTTATAAATTTGCCCAAGGAGGAATAAAACTCCTGTAATCAAATAAGCCTAATTCTAGAGGGGGAAAACTAGAGTAACGGTATGGCAATTAAAATAATTCCAGCTGCCAATCTGCGTTATGACGCTATATAGCTGATAGGATCTGGAAATTAAAGTGAGTGGGAAAATTTGTAAATATCACGTTTAAAGCATGGCATAATTTCCATTTAAGAAGATTTAAAAGATTTAGATAAAAGGGGGCGACTTAAATGCAATGAAAAATGTGGCAAATCGCAAATTTATTGTGCGTAATTAAACACAAAAGTTTGTCATGTTTGACTTTATTACGGGGATCTGTTCATTAAAGATAATACGAGTATTGCAGAGACGCACGTGGGACAAAAATGTGGGTTGAGGCTCCACTCTTCGCTGGTTTGGATCAATTTCAATGCACGATCTAACATAGAACGTAACAAGAAAACAATTTGTCATCAAGGCTTTGCCACTGTAGCAAAATATTGACACGTCAATTTTACACAAAGAATATTGCTGCAATCAATTCTCATCAGCTCTTTATTGTTTCAATAAACACTTAATGCTCTTGTGAAATATAATGATCTGCTGTGGCACACGTTATCAAAACAAATGTGTCGCGTTGCCTACTAAACATTCCACAGGACCATTGTTTACAATAACGATCGAGAGTAAATGAAAATGTTAAGATGGGCGCGAAGAAAATGGAGTTAAATGGTGCTGAGCGACGAATGCGAGTGTGTAAATAAAAGTAAAAAGCCAACATCCAAATTCGCATTAGCAAATTAGAAATTACACGAGCTGTCTGAAATCATTTTTCTCCTATGTAAGCACCACTTGTAGCTTTGGCCGAATATTTACTCTTTGAAATTAGGGAAAAAAATTTCAATCCCACAAGACAAAAAAAAAAATTAAAAAAAAATGTATATATATATACAGTATATATATATATTTTGTAGTATTAAAAACCCTTTGATCTTTTTTCTTGCTTTAAATTGAGTGACTTTGACCACTTGACCTACAGTTTGATTTGACTCCAAATTGCTCCTGTTGCCCCTTAATGATGGGCAAATTAATTAAAACTGAACACGAGAATTTGCAAGGCAGCAAAATACCGACATTGTGCACACCGTGACCTTTTCTAACTTGTAAGTACAACAACACGGAGGTTTTGAGCTTAAGCCGACGTATGAAAACTTTTTGTGGAACGCTTGCACGTGATCGAAAACAATGAGTAAAAGTGTGTTTAAGCACGCAGTGATGAGTCGGATGTGTCATTTGAAAATTTCTTATCATTTAATACGTCGAATAAGATTGTGTACATTGCTTCGAGTCAAACATTGAACTAATCAAGATAGACCATAAAATACATTTCAATTGCTGCGAGCTACAATGAAAAATAACGATAATTGTCCGATGGTAATTGCCGTCACTAACTTCCATTTCATTTTACGCAGAAACTTCTTAATTCACCGAGAAATTTTCAACTGTATTTTTCCTTCTTAAATTTCCTTTTCTGTTTTATGCATACGTTGTTACGAAGTGGTCAATACTTATAAATTTTTCAAATGTCTTGACTGAAAACAAATACTCTGTTTGCACGTTGCATTACAACTGACATTTAAACCTTGATGCAAGTTTTTCGTGCTGTAAATTGACTTGAAACGAGGTGACCAGAATGACAATACAAAGCTTATCATTGGTCAGCAAAAGTGACAATCGGCTTATGGGATTTTTGTCTTTTTTGACTATTTCTGCCTTTGTCTGCAAGGAAGAGTAACTGTCAATTAGTTTTTGCAGCGAAAACAAACAAGTGCCACGCCTAATCAGATAAACATGAGTGAAAAACAAACAGAGTTACAGGATTATTCAATTTGAAGGGACTTTACGAAAGAAAAAAAATGTTTTTTAATTATGAAAAGTTACATGTCACTTTTCACAATGTTTTCGTTTTAGACTTTGGTTTTTTAATGGTTGCTAGTGCGGGCACAAGTACAGGCTCTGGGTTGACCAGTTTCGCAAAATTTCGTGCATTCATCATCTTTTGGAATGCAGAAACATCTCGAATAGACCAAATTGTATTGCATGATACCGGTACCGATAAAAATTACAATAGCAATGATGACAATTTGAAGAACCAACTAAGACATAAAAATTATGTTCGACATCAATTAAGTGTGAATCTTAAGAAATCATGAGGAAAATAAAACTTACTTTCATCGTCTTGAACTTGCAGAACTGTTATTCACTTTTTAGTAAACAAGAGTACTGCTACGAAATGAAGTACAAGTTAATGGACTGAGTTTACTTCACAGTTTAGTTTAGGCCTGATAGTTACTGATACTATTATTCGTTTCTATTCTTACAAATTGTTGCTTTTCAACAATACCATTTATTGTACATATTTAGGTCAGAAAAGTCAAATATAGATGAATGATGCCATTATTTCCTTAAAAACGAGACTTCTTATTTCCTGTACACTACCGTAACATTTTGAAACGTTATATAATTAGATACTGCACTGCATATATCCTGCAATGACTAGACAGGATGACTGAAAAATGTGGCAAAGAATATGGTACCGTACTGGTAATAAATTTGTGACAAAGTAAAGATTAGCGAAATATACAAGTATGTCATTATTTCATTTTTAATTATGATAAGTTTACAGATTATATTTTTAATTTTAATTGTCATTTGCAATGACATGCGCAACTGCAAATTACCGGTTTATTAACTTCGCAAAATTCGCGGCAGTCTTCCTCCAGTTCCTTGCACATGCATCGTATCTTAAAGGCCAAGTTATGCTGCATGATCCCGATCAACAAAATGATCACAATGAAAGAAATTCTCAGTGCAACCTAAAGTAAAGAAGTGAAAATTGTAATAAACTAGCACAGTACCCGTGCTACGCTACGGAATAGAGGAGCGCACTTATTCTTACTTAATGCGGATTAGTACAGACACACAGACAGACAGACAGACAGACACACACACACACACACACACACACACATAACTGAGGAATACTGTATCTATTAGATTAACTTTGTTTGTATATATCGATATTCGGAATAGTAGTGAAACCAAACTTACATTCATCATCATCGATTTGATAGTATTTAGACGCGGTAAATAAGCAATTAATGCCTCAATGAAGTTGTGGTTTAAAATGAAATAGATATCTTTCCGTGGTGTTTTTATAACTTGCAACGCGATTATTCGTTTCCGGTGTTGGGATAAAATTAGCAGACTGTTATATGGAAATTGGCTAATAAATTGTAAAAATAGGAATCATAGTAAATAAATAAAGTTTACAATGTAATTTTTTTTTAAATACCGTACTTATTTGAAGGAAGAATTTGATGTACAAATTAAATGATTTCTTATCACTGTGACGGAAAATATTTGTGAAGTACAGTATGTACAGTAATGGCTGTCATCTACAGCAACAAAATATCGAGATACCGGTACGGTACATTAAGTTCTACTGTTCTAATCATGTGAGAAAGCTTTTATTTCCGGTCAAAACATTTTTAACATTTTCACTTGGAAATTTCTTTACATTTGATACCATTGACAATAACTTAATTAAGACAATTGAAGTGTCACCAATGCAATCGAAAACTTGGTCTGTCCAGCACGTTGTGCAGGTGGCTTTTGAACTAACTTTGCTGATTCAATTAAGGTTTGTGCAGCAAACCCTCTCAAAATTGTGTTTACGACCAATGATCTTAAGCTTTTACTACTAGATTAAACTCGAGCCTTCATTTGACTGCGGCCCATTTCACTTTAATAGCATTGTGGTTAGAGGATTAGCCACCTACTTAATGTCAACTGTGTGCAGTGTGCTGACACTTGAGCTAGTTCCACCATTGTTTGCACACCTCCTATTGATTTCTCTCTTGTTGACTCGAACAGTCACAAATAAAATCAATTTCCACTACATTCTTAATTAATTACATTTCCAGATTAATTAAATTTATCGCACACATTATAAAGTTTCATTTTTTTTATAAAAATTATTAATTTTTAAGAGTTATGGTGACATCACATGATGTCATTAATCTGGCAAACACTTGAACTAATCTAAACCATTAGGTTGATTGAGCATAAAACCTCTTCTACAACCAATTGCCCACCTGGTAGCAGATTTAATAAGCACTTTGTTAGGTGTCATTTACATGCAGGATTATGTTGAAATCTATAAGAGATTTAATGAGATGCTATTACATCAAGTCGTTGAAGGAAGAAGGGTGAAAAATACAGTTTAAAAAAGAGCTGCGTAAGATAAAAGATGAATTTTTTTTCTGGGTTAAAAACATTTTTTTAATAAATGAATCATTATATAGAAAGATGCAGCTTAGAAAATGGACTTCAATCTGTCAAATTCAGGAAACAAGTGGGATGAAGTGGGGCAATAATTACAAAGCCAAAAGCCAAGCACTTGAAAAAGTCAAGAATAGTACACAATTGGAGTGTTTGGTTTTCACGCTAGGGGGTGCTACTCAGGAAGTTTGATAAAAGGTTTACTGATTGCTCAAGAACTCAGTTAACAAATGGCTACAAATTGCAGGTTAAATTGAAATGTAAATAACTTTAATTGACAAATTTTTTCAAGCAGTTATTGAAATCTTAGATGCAAATGCGCAATGCCAACAACAGTTGCATTTTATAGCAGAGATGTTGGCTAAAATTTTTTAAATGGCAATAAATTAATTTAAGCTAAGTGATATTTTTTTTAAAAATTTACTCGATTTTCTTATAAAAATTTCTCATTAAATTCCTTAATCTATGAGCTGTCTGCAGAAAATACTTTAATTAAAATTTCTACACTTTTTCTTGAGTTGGTGAAAAATCTCCTGTCAACTTAACTGATTTTTAGCTCTAAACTGATTCTGTGGAAAATACTTTTTCACTTTCTTTTCACGTACAAACAAATAAACAAAGGAGATTTTTTTTTTGTCGTGAACAAAAACATTTCTTTTAATCCTGTGTTTTTTTTTTTGTTTTTTTTTTTAATAATTTAAAGACACTGTTGCAACACGATCTCAATGCCAAAATTATAGTATAAATCTTTATACCAGCTTCAAATTTTACTTTAGTTGTGAAATGGTCACTTATGGGATCTAACATTTAGCCATACAGTGAAGCCAAAAAAATATGCAACCTACAGTAACATTAATTTCACGAAAAGCATCAGTTGTGTCTATTCTTATATATGGTGGTGAGATTCATTACTACTATTGTTTCAGCCAGATATTATAAGAATAGACTTTATTGAGCCCTTTTATTTTGTTTGACCATACATCTCCAGGCATGCGAAAACTTCACGGCCGAGCGCCCGTTTATACAAGGGAAACCAATCAGGAGGGAATTAATGTGATTAACAGAAAAAGTCTTTTACAGTCACACCAAATTATTAACAGTCCGGTGCACAACGATGCAAGAAAAGTTATGAAAAGAGTATACACAAAATACAATTTAACTTTATCGTTTTTAATTATTTTTTTAATTTACGGATATAAAAATCAAACTTTTAAATCAATTCCACATAAAATAAAAGTTTGGCGTAAAAGTGATAACTGCAAGTGATAATTTTTCTATTCTTACACAATTTTTATTCCCAGCACATTCCTTGCAGACATTATCTTGCCAAAGTCTGTCTCCCCAACACGCAACCCTTTTGCCACGTCAACAGATAACACATGGATATTCTTTCCGTTTCAATGACATCTTCTTGACACATAAATTATCAGGAATTGTCAGAAAAATGCTCATGCGAGAAAAACAAGAAATGAAAAATGAAAAAGTGAAAAAAAATCCTTTTGTTTGACACTTGAGCAAACAATTATCATTAGAGGTAATAATTATTACACCTAAAAGGCAAACTGAAAATTTATGTTTCTATCGTGATAGTTACAATGTGTTTGCCTCAAGGAAATTTAAACCTTTTGATGTAATTACAGTGATAAGGTTTGTGTGAGTATGGTTTCCGGGTGTAATATGAAGAATAAAGTTTGGCTTTAATGATTTCATGGTATGCAATAAAATGTGAAAATGTCTGTGATGTGAAGTTGTAAAAGAGACGTGTGGTTAGGTAAGCGAACGTGGTTTCTATTTTTTTTTTTAAACTAGGCTAGTGATTAGTTTTAATTAATGGGCATCATAGACACAAAGTGCAATTAAAATTTACTTGTTTATGGTTTTTTAATGTTTAATGTTTACATTGGCATTGTTATTTTTTTTTAAATTATGTACATGAAAGTATGTACGATTTTCTGAATGTTAGTGGCTGAATTGAGCTTAATGAAACCATCAATTCCAGCTTATATAGTATGCCACAATGCGAATAGATGAAGGAATTTATTCTATCCATTTGCTATGTTTGCTTGATGGGAAATCAGGAAGCTGAGATTAGTTTGAGAAGTAATTGCACTCTAATCACAGTCGCTATTGAGCACAATGGAAAAGACATCTCAATACACTTTCTAAACTTGACTAAAATATCGATATACTGTTTGGCATTATAAATATGTACTCGGACATGGTTCACGGTTTTGGTGTACTTACATTGAAGTAAAGTTTTAAATACGAAATTCGTGAGAAAATCGAAATTTAGTTGCCATTTTTAACACCAAAGAATTTTTACCAAACGAGAGAACTCGAATGGGTTGTTTGACGTTTCGTTCATATTGTGTAAGAACTTCATCAGAAACACGAATTAAAAATGATAAAGCATTTGCTTCTATAGACATTCGCAAAACGAATTCGTTTTGCGAATGTCTATAGAACCATGTCCGAGTACAAATATTAAATTGCCTAAATATCGGTTCACAAAATTCGTTTTGGAAATGAAGAAGTGTCACCTACTGTCGACACTCAAAGATTCGTTTTCTGATCGTTTTTCTAATTCGTAGGGAAAAATTGATTGCGTCATGTGCGAACATCAACACCGCAGATGCGTAACATCTCGTATTTCTTTTAATTTTTACGTATCTGTTAAACGTCATTATTTCGTTTTGCGAATGTCTATAGAAGCAAATGCTTTATCATTTTTAATTCGTGTTTCTGATGAAGTTCTTACACAATATGAACGAAACGTCAAACAACCCATTCGAGTTCTCTCGTTTGGTAAAAATTCTTTGGTGTTAAAAATGGCAACTAAATTTCGATTTTCTCACGAATTTCGTATTTAAAACTTTACTTCAATTATAAATATGACCTGGAAGAATTATGCTTTGAAACAACTTAAAACTACAAAAAGAGTTGAAAATCTGAAATGTAACAAATTGTTATTTTGTTGTTATAATTTTTTAGCTTAAGTTTTTTTTGTATTTATTTACAAAAAAAAATAAAAAATTACAACAACAACTCTATAACAATTTAAACCTGTTTAAAACCAACTTTGACAATATAGTTTTAAACAGGTTTATTTCATATGAACTAGTGCAGTTGACTTTATGAATGCAGCTAGTATTTTGATGTTGTCTAATTGGTGGAAAAATTGGGTAAAATTTTTATCTACTTTTCTCACTTGTCAGTGAAGAATCTGTTTTGTGCATTCTCTTTAAGAAAGATGGCAAAGACAGAGTGCATAGAAAAAAGTGTTTTCTTGCAGGCTATCTGGCATTGTATTCACTTCATATTGCACGGCAGTCATTCCCTCATCACATTATATTGAATCCAAATATCTTGACTCCAGTCACATGCATTTTTTGGAACACAGCCAGAATCTGTTGTTACTGCAACAGGGGAAAGTCGGAGAAAGGAGGGAAAGGGGATTTGATAGATAAATTGGCTCAGGAAAAGACCCCTGGCTACAACTGTCAATTTTATTCACTCTTTGCAGGTCAGTTTTGAACCATTTTAGAAACAATACTGTGTAAAATCCTGCATCTCAAACAAATCAGAAACAGGTTTCGCTGTTTGTTTCTTTTAGATTTTGAAAGGAAAAATGCAAAATTTATTTTTAACTTTGACAACCCCACAGTCAAAGGGAGCTGTTAATTGCTTTTGAGTGAGTGAGTGACAAATGGGAAACACAGAAATAGGTTTACTTTTAAAGTGTATTCATTAACAGTTTTTTTTTAAATGATAATATTGTTTTTAAAGTGAAATTTTATATGGCTTTTTTTATCTGAAGGCTTTTGAAAAGTTTTTTGAGGTCTTTTTTTAAATGAAGTGGAAAGAAAAATTGTGATCATTAACCACTACTTCTCACTAAAACCTTCCTAAATCCAAAATGGCATCCATCTTGTCAGAAAAACCAATAAGTATGATAATGAATAGTCAACCAATCCATAGGGATGGATCCTCTAGTGACAAGAACAAATCTCGATTCCAGAACGAGTCAAAAACAATCGTGGTCGCTTGTAACAAACAATTTCAACAAAAAAAATTGTTCCTAAACTAAAGTAAACAACAAACCTGAGTAGAATTATAAGTAACGACATTACATTTAATCAATGAAACTTGAAATTTGATTAAAAGTCAGGTCGCAGGGAAACTTACTCGAAAGACGTCCGAAGTTTGTTATCAACACGGTTTAATTTCATGGTCCGTTTAGTTTTAGTTGCATGTGCATTTAAAAGCTATTTATTTAAGATTTTATCTTTCTATTCTCTATCTTATATCAGAAGCTCGCAAGCCAACCACTTGTACAGTAGAATCAAAGGATTTCTACAGTAGGCTTCAAGTTTGTCACGTGAGTGCACCAAAAAAGAAAATCTAAGCAAAATATTAATTGATTTCCCGATAAGAAGTACTAAAAGTAAAAAAGAAAATGTTTTTGGGGTGTTTGTATACCGGTACACGTATATGATATATGCAGAGGCACTGTTGCTAAACAAAGTTTACAAAAACTTTCCATTTGTTTTTTCTTTTCTTTCTTTTCTTTTTATCTTTTCTTTTTTTTGACCGGAAAAAAATAGAAGCCTATATAGATACAAGTACAGTAAATGCAAACTTCGTGCAAAATTTTGCAAAATAGTAAAAATTTCAGTACGTGCGTTGCAAACAAATTTGCAACTGTTTATAAGGTGAATGGCGACAAGTTTGAAAAAAACTTTACCATTTCTAGGTTTTAAAAAAAGAAATTGAAATAAATTAAAGATTAACTATTCTTAAAAATGTCGGCTTTCGAGAGTGTCGAAAAATTTATAGAATTTCGAGTGGCGAGAGACGCAATGCTTTCACTCAGTCGTTTTGGCTCAAACCTGTGCGAAGGCAAGCAAACCCCATAACTTATGCATCACCATATCATCGAAGAATATAGTTACGCTGCCTTTTTGAAGCATTACGCTCTAAAGTAGGCCTAATTTAAACCGAGCAGCACTCCTCAGTCCATCAGTCAAAGGCTAAGGTAAGGAAGTGCATTAAATCGAGTTCGAGTGGCAATCCAAGTCTCAGCTAGAAAATAACTTTTAAGAGGGTTCTTATGTTCAAAATTGTCATGATGAGAATTGCCAGATAAACTAAACTTAAGACATTAACCTGCCTCGAAGCGATACATCATTCTCATAATAAACATACGACTCAAATATAACTTGAAAGAATAGTTTATTGCCTTTACTTATTACCGTATAAAACGTCCACAACTGACAGTTTCCACGCACGCCTTTTAGTTTAGATAAAAACATTGCAAATAATTCACAATGTTTTGTTACCGAGTCGGAAAACTGAAAGCGATGCTCTAAATATTTTATAAGTTTTCTATTTATTTTTTACGATCCTTTCAATCTTTGGATCACAAATTGAAAAAAAGAATAAAAAATAAAAATGGCTGAGAGTGCGACAGCGTGATGGTGTTTTAACTCGTGTGATTATGAATCTCTAGTAATTTATAATTTACACGGGTGCAAAATCATTTGTATTTCGATAAGGCAATGACTGATAAATAATCAAGTGTGTGCAAGTAGTTGCATTCTATTGCTTCGATGTACAGTGTGCACTATACGAGTTCAACTTGTTTTTGGCTAAATTATAAAAAAAAATATTATAAAGTTTGTTTGTAGGTGTAAAAGAATCAATATTCGCTCACAAATTTAAGCTAGCTTTAAACGTTTTTATTTTAATCTAAACTTTCGGTTAGATTTTTACCTCTATTCATATATATATACCGGTATTTAAAAATACAATCAATTTACAATTCAATTTTATCAACTATTAAACTAAATTTCAAAATTTCTCTGACAATTTTCAGCGGTTTTGCATAATAGACTTTGTTCTTTAATCGAAATATTCGGACATTTTATTTGTTAATACACATTTCCTATGTTCACACTAGTTTAATGCAATTAACTACACGAGGAAGGTCACTTTCGGTCTATTAATAATTACACCTAGAAAATTAAAAACAATAATTAATGAATTTTTTTTTACATTATTACAGCAATATTGCCATTAAATCAATTTTTCAATTTACATATTAGCTTGATATATAATCATTAAATTTTAATAATTTTATCAGTAAATAAATCAAAATTCAATATCGAGAACGCCACACACGACACTTCGAGCTGCATCTACCGCTAGATGACGCTACTGCCTACCTGATTCTCCTATATAAACCTCTTCCTCCTGTTCCTTGCTCTATTCTTCAAACCCACTCACGAGTAACCATCACACCCAATGCTCGATTGAGCTCAAACAGCTCTGTCACGTGGCAAAACATTTCTTTCGCAACCCACCGACAAACTCCTCAAATTTTACTTATTTTAATTTTTTATTTATAAATTTATCATCTAAAATGATATTTTTAAATTGTCTGAGCTACATTGTGACAACTTTAGTATCTGTTCTCTGTTACATAAATTCACTGGATGGAGACTTCGTGCACGATGACATTTCTGCAATCAAAAACAATCCAGACGTGATGCCGGACACCAACATCGCCGACCTTTTCCGTAATGATTTTTGGGGTCGATCCATGTCTGATCCGAACAGCCATAAATCCTACAGGCCTATTACGGTATTGACCTTCAGGTAAGAAATTATAAAATGTATACTTAATACATTCCAAAATACGATTGGTATAGGAAACAACTAAAACATTTGGTAAAAACAAACACTGAAATATCACAAAATTTTAGAGTTTGTTTCAACTAATTTCGTCTAGTTGTCTCCCAGTCAAGTGATGATTTTTTTGTTAGTATAACTTGCTCAAAACTTTTTATTTTTGTTATCGAAGCAATTTTTTCTCTAAGTTATTATAAACCTTGAAGTTTATTTGATCTGTAAAATCAATACTGAAACTTAAATTTTTTTTTTATTTGCTGTTATTTTTGCGATTTTTAATCATTTCGTCTAAGTGATTGGTTTTTAATAATAAATAAACCTGTCCATATACACTTAGTGGACAATGATGGATGACTAATGTTTGCAGTGCCACCTACAAACCAATTCATCATGTGATGTAGTAAAGGCAAGGTAAAACGCAATGGCAAGACAACCTGATTTATTTTCCATTTTGTTCTCTTGCAAGTTTATATACAGGTAGTCATGAGTTGTTGCGAAAACATTGCGATTGATTGAACTTCACTGCTGTGCATGTTTTGATACTTCCGTCAAAAGATGACATCGATTGTAAACTGATTTATGCTCGTTTTTGCACTTAAAGAGCTGTAAGTTTTGATTTGTCAATCACTACGAAACGCCAAGCAAAAATGTCATCTATTTGGCGGTGAAATGCGCGAAACTTGTAGGAATTGATGTCGGATTTTTGTGCTTTCATTAGTAATTCTTTTCTTTGTGCAACTTAATTCAGATATTTCCAATGTTAACACGTTCTGTTCCCTCATTTCCGGCTATTATCATGCGAGAAAGTGCAAATTTAAACATTAAAGCAATTTAGCTGCAAACATTTCAAATTAATTTTAAATTAGGAAAAAAATAAACAAGATGGAATTAAATTGAATGAAATTTAATCTGGTTAAAGATGAATTCTGAAGATTTTTTAAACTTTTTTATTTTTACTTCAGTTTTAAGGCTAAAAAAAAATTACAAACGTTGATGTTTTCGTGTTGGTTGGAAGAAATGACTGTAATCATGATCAAAGTCAGAATGTATCTATATTTAGATATAACTCAAACTTTTTGCAAACCGAGGAGGAGGAGGAGGCAAAAAGATGAAATCTCAAACATATAATTTTCCTTCCTGTTTGCACTTTTGACACTTTTTCCTTTCAAAAAGATTTAAAGAAAGAAAAAAAAGAAAATCTTATCTCATAAACTAAATATAGTCACACTTTAAAGTCTTTTGAAATTTTAATTTTCTAGCAAAATATTTTTTTCCGTTTACATCATAAACATAATTTGAAAACTTTTCAATTAAGAGGCAAGAAAGAGAGACAAAGTATGATGTATCAGTAAAAGAAGGAGGAAAAAAAAGAAGCCAAATTACTTTTCTCTTCAAATAAAAGACTCCACAATAGCCATAATTACTGCAAACCACAATCCTGATGCATTGCTTACAAAATTCATTTATCCAGTCTTGCACTGCAATCTCTGCAGGTTATTAGGTGGGTGCTTTGACTGAAAATAATGTAATAAACACAGTATAGGCTACGTGGAAAAAAATCTAGATTACACTCAAGCCTATTAAGGCCGTGCTTTGTTAATTGTTAGTACGGTTGTTTTCCACCAGAGGGCTACTGATAATGGATAGGTGAAGCACTAGGAGGAAATAAGTTGTAAGATTCTTTGTGATGTCCTTTCTCTCAAGACAACAGAAAGGTTTTTTTTTTTTGTTTTTTTTTTTTTTTAATTTTCTCCTTATGTTTATGTTGTGTTGGTAAGGAAAACAAATTTTCTTCTGATGTCACATGCCGCAGCACAGATTGAAAATGATAAAATAAATTGAGCAATTTTTAGTCAAGTTAGCACATTCCTTCGTGCATTTACATTCTTGTTTAAAGGGTTCAGTCAATTGCTGCAATATGCCGCGCAATGATGGCAATAGTAACGAGTGGCGATAGACGATGAGATCATAATAGCGAGCTTGCGAAAATATATTTTTCTCACGCGTATAAATATACATGTAGATGGTGTGTTCTGATTCAAATTTCTTGGTTTCAACACGTTAAAATGAAAACAAAGTATAGATACATTTATATTCGTCGGAAATGTAGGAATTGATGATGTACAGTGTGTGTATACTTTTCAATTTTAAAGGTTTACAGACTGAGAAAGATGCTGCTAGAAATCAAAATTTTTAAGGAGGGAATAGAAATGTAAAGAGAAAATTTTATTTTTTGAATGTTATTCGTTGGTAAGTTTCAAATTTCAACTCTAGGAGGCAAATCATTTTGACCAAACAAAGTTTTGTATCAAATTATGTAAAATTGACGATTCTTTATGCTATTACTGTACAGTATTAATTTTTTCAAATTATGCACATGATTGATAAATGGGTTAATTTATTGTGTTTTATGTAAGTTTGAATTGGTGATGGTGAAGTAAACAAGCATCTAACCGCATGTCCCGTTTATGGTTGTACGCACGAAGAAATCGATAAAGAAACCGTGGTGGGGTGTTTTTAAATCAGCGGTTTCTATTCAGGTCGACTCATTTGAGCAGTTTAATTATATTTAATTAAATCATGTAATTACCACACTTAAGGCAATTACAATTCCTTGGCAGAAACTCGACGCTTTTCGCCTTGATTCAAGGTACACACAACGTACAAAAGGTGAATCAATTTGCTTAGATAAACTTTTATCCACCGATTTCGTGTCAGTTTAATCAAAACTTTGATTTTACCAAACGATTTCTTGCGCTAAGTGATACTGTATCTAGGTACTGAAGGAAATCGAAATGCCAATACTACATTTTAGTACACAACAAGCAGAACGTAAAAATCAGAAAGAAAAAATCGTACTTTGACAATCTGTCCAACGTTCAATATCGGAACAACTCAACTCGGCAGAGTAAACGCCATTTAATCCAGCATTTTGCGTTTACTCTTGTGACAAGCCACATTTTGTTGCTCACTGCAAATTTTTTCTACACTGTCTACATGAACGACAACCGTTGACAGCTGAGAGAATATACGATAATTTGATATCATTTGATTTCTCTCCCTGTCAGCGAATTGCAACTGCAACTTCAACCTTCCAGACAGCGGGGATACTGATAGCAAAAGAATCTACTTTCGCACCTACACTATTTTATCGCTACCACAAGTCTTTCAAACAAGTCTTTGACATGCAGCGCACTTCAAAAAACATGCACCCACTTTTTTTTTTCTTTTTCTTTAAAAAAAAAAAAAAAAAAAAAAGTTAAAAACTGAAAAATCACAGCTAGTAGAACACTGTCACTTAATGAAATTAATTTATTTTATATTAACAGATTCAACGTGGCCGTTGATGGGTTGCAACCATATGGGTTTCATGTTGTCAATGTTATTCTTCACGCGTTAGTCACGTTCCTATTACTCAATTTAACCCAAATTTTGTTTGGATGGCAGTGGTTTGAGATGATGTTGGTGGGTCTTCTCTTTGCTGTTCACCCTATTCACACCGAAGCGGTAAGTTATCTTGTTACTAGCTTGCATTTTTTTCTTTTTCTTTTTACAAAGAAAATTTAATTTAATTTACAAACACATGTTGGCAACACACAAAACTCGTGACTACTAAGTTTCAGTTGTAATTATGACATTATTTGCACTCATTAACCTTCACACAAAAGCTTTTATTTTATTTATAAAAGAAATGCAACATATGACAAGAATAAATGAAAATGCAAATTACTCAAGCCACTGCAGATACTCTAAAGACAAGAAGAAAGTCAAGTTTGGGTAATTATAGCTCATTACACAAGTTATGAGTGAAAGCTTCATTATATTTTTTCTTTACAATGCATTTTATAATTCATGAATAGTCAATATACTGTACTTCCTCTTTCACTGCTCTAAATTAAATTTTTTTAAAGAAATTAGAAACGTCTATTTTTATTTTACTTTACTTTACTTTAAAAAAAAGAACAAATAACAAAAGCAAGTTTAATGATTGACAAGTTCAATAAGGAAGTTTATCATACTTTTCTTAACCTTGTTTCAGCCCAGAAAGTGAGTAAAACAAGGAAATAATTAAGTAAATGGAAGCTTCAACTTGCATTTTGCAAATCCTTTTTGCATTCATTTGTCTACAAGACTCAATGTCATTTGAATAACGTTATTTTTCCATTATGTTTCAAGTGTCTATTTAGTTAAACAAATGTTTCTTTCAAGATGCCATTACACGAGTAGATGGGCTTCTCCTACACTCTTGGAATTGTATCCAACTTCACAAAAAGAGTTTAAAATGTTGGCTCATACTCAACTTTATAAGACAAAAAACATTGCAAAGTCAAGTGTAAAAGCAATTTTTTTTTAATAATAATAAAGTCATTTCCTAGGAATTGAGTAAATGAGATGAAATGTTGCTTTAAATGTTGTTAAGTTCAGGTTAGTGTTACACACTTCACAAATAAAACAAAATAAAATAATATTTAAATAATGCATTTACAATAATAGCATTAACTTGAACTGCTTTGTAAGTGTAGATTCAGTAGCAAGCGTATAATTGAGTGTCTCATGTGCTATTCATTTTCCTTTAAATAATTAGGTTTCAGGAATAGTTGGCAGAGCAGACGTTTTAGCTTGTTTGCTATTTATCGGAGCGTATTTACACTACTTAAGGTAAATAATACATTAAATCAAGAAATTTTGAAACCAAAAAAAAAAATTTGAGTTTATCACTTTATTTCTTTGTTTTTGCTTTGCACAACTTTTGCTTGCACATTAACAGTTGAGGACACTAATTTACCGACCATAATGCATTGACATAATGTGCTCACACAACACACTTACCCATTACTTTTTCATTACAGGAGTATGGAATTTGATATCACGACGATTGGCACGGTCCCAAAAACTCGGAATTGGCAAGACCTTTCTATCAGTTTACTCTTCAGTGGTTTTGCTATGCTATCAAAAGAACATGGCATTACCATTTTAGGTGTTATGTTATGCCACGAACTTTACATTGGGTGGAAAGCTTATCGAAGGCAAGTCACAACAAATGGTGTTAACTGCAGTCTGCATACGATATACGCAGTAAAGTAAAAGTTTTCGTTACCCACACACCGTAATCACGATATACTTTCTCAAATGGCACAACTGAAAAATATAAGAGTACTGCAAATCCGCAATTGAAAATTTTCGAGAAATTTTTTTTTAAATTAAAAAACTAAATTGATTTTATTTCACATTTTTTGTACTCAATTTTTACTTTATAGTACTTCTACTGAGTGCACATTAAAACTTTACAGAAAGAAAAAACTTTTACCATTGAAGATGTGGTTACCGATGGCTCAACGTGTCTTATTGCTGATTTTATCAGTAAGAGAAATTCAAAAATATACTTTCAATGTACTGTGATAGATATAAATTTTTATTTCAGTCTGTTTTGTTACTCGTGTTCAGAATGAAAATTTTGAATAACTCATTGCCACAGTTTTCTGATCAGGACAATCCAGCATCGTTTTCGCCTCACTTGAAAACGAGGTGCACGATTAGAAATATACCCCAGTAGTGCAAAAGCAAAAATTATTTAATCTATTTTCTGTGTTTAGGTTTTTAACGTACTCATACTTAACTTCATTTAATTTTTGGTTATTACTTTCGCCGTTAACTTTATCCTACGACTGGCAGTTAGGGAGTATACCTCTTGTAGAAAACTTCAATGATGTTCGAAACGTGTGGACATTGCTATTTTACATAATGATGTTACTTATTGTGTGCAAAATCCTAACTCAAACAGATGTAAGCAATTTTTAACTTTTTATTGTCTGTATGTTAGTGATTGGCAAGTTTCTTTGAATATTTTAGGATGATGAAGAGTTTGTGATCTTTGCTAGTTTCATTTTGTTGCTTGTTCCTTTTCTTCCGGCGAGCAATTTGTTCATAACGGTTGGTTTTGTGGTAGCTGAACGCATTCTATACATTCCAAGGTCAGTACTTTTTTTTGAATGTTTTCATGTTTAATAATTTCTTTCTTTCAGTCTCGGTTTTAGTATATTGGTTATTCATGGTCTTCGCCGCATAACTCACCGGTGCAGAAATAGCAAACAAATCATCTATGCAGCATTTATTATTCTCATATCTATTTTTACATTGAAAACGTTGATAAGAAACAGAGTGTGGCATTCAAGAGAATCTCTTTTTCAGTAAGTTTTCAGTAAGTTTCATTTAGGTTAGAATTATATCTGTAAACATTTTCTCTTGCATTTGAAGCATGTGCAATCAACTAAAAGACAGGGTTCTTGCGAAGTTATTTTTGTCTCATGTAAATGTGTGATCGTGAACAATGAAAATAAAACTTTAAACTCAAATTTCTCGTCATTCCCACAAAAATTAAAAAATCTTTGCTAAATGTCCACTCGTCTCACACTTCCATGCAAAATCATGACATAACTATAAATTCGCTGTATTGGCTTCGTAACAATTTTTAGTCCAAAGTTAAACATTTTAACCAGATGAAAAAGATTTGTACTATTAGTACTTAGAAATGTTTTATTACAGATCCGGTCTGGATGGAATGCCTTATAATGGGAAAATGCATTACAACTTTGCAAACTTGCAAAAAGATTTGAACCATACAGATCTAGCCATTAAACATTATCAAATTGCCTTACGGTGAGTTTTTCAGACTTAATTACCATTTGAAGCATGTCGAAATGGCAGCTTACACTTGTTTACGGTCTTGAAATTTCAAGGGCACTGAGGTGTTTACTCGCGACAGGTGCCACGAAAATTTCAAGTTTTTAAGTTAAACTTAACTGTACAGTAAATGCCATTTTAACTCGCTCCAAATTGAAATAAACAGTAAACGTAACATATCTTATTTATAATAAAGAACTT
This sequence comes from Geophilus truncorum, assembly GCA_034695745.1. Lineage (NCBI taxonomy): Eukaryota > Metazoa > Arthropoda > Chilopoda > Geophilomorpha > Geophilidae > Geophilus > Geophilus truncorum. The sequence continues at coordinate 2,517 of JAQFZP010000315.1, read as the reverse complement.
TATATTCAAGTTTATGGCCCCGTCATGCTAGTGCCCATAATAATCTCGGAACTCTGGTGGCTAACAAAAGCATTGCAGCATATCATTTTCGCAAAGCAATCGAAATAAATCCCAAACATCTGCGTGCACATTATAATTTAGCAAGTTTATTACAGTAGGTTTAAATCTATAAATATGTTTACTATTTATGAATTAATTTCTTTTTTTTTCTTTTCTTTTCTTCTCTTCTCTTTTCAGAACAGAGAATTCTCAACAAGCTATTAGACTCCTGCAACGTGTTCTGGAATTGGATTCCTACAATAAAGATGCTTCGATGCTTCTCGCAAGACTATACACAGACGAGGGCCATCTCCAAGATGCAGAACAAATGCACCAAATTTTATTGACTGTTTATCCCAAAGATGCCGACGTATATAATGAATACGGCCACTTTTTGCAGAAATATGGTTTGTCCTTTTCCTACTGATTTTGAACGAGTTAATGCGTTTTTCTGGGGTCATTATAACGAAGACTCTCTTTCGTTTTATACGTCGACTTTAAACCAATAATTCAACTGGATATGCCTTTAGTTCATTGAAAATTACAATAAGTACATTAAAATACAAAATGAAAAGATTAATTCACTTTTGTATTATAGGAAGAGGTAACGAGGCATTGCATTATTATCAGAGAGCCATAAGTTTGCAGTGGAATCACACGATGGCATTAGTGAATGCAGCTCGCTTACTACGCATTTTGCACTACACAGGTCAAGCAGAGGACCTTTATCAAAGGTAAACGATGTCTTAAACATTGAAACTATGAATAATTTCGAAATGAATTGTAGGGTTATTTTATACAGAGCTCTCGAAGTGCAAGAACATCCCTTAGTCTTGAACAACTTGGGAATTTTGTACTTGAACACTGGAAGATATTCAGAAGCACAAAATGTATTTGAAAAATTCATAACCAAAGATCCAGACAATTTAGAAGCTCGAGTTTATTACGTGAGTAATGTATGAAAATCAAGAAGTAAAGTGTAACTTTTGTGTTTTTTAATATCGTACAGGCCCAAGCACTCATTAGGCAACGAAATTACAAAAATGCAGAAGATATATTGCTTAAAGTGATCAACAGAAATCACACGTACCGTGAAGCAATACATCAACTTGCTAATTTATATTTTCATATGAATCGAACTACAGAAGTACGAAGTGACAAATGTAAATTTTTTCTTGTAAATTTTTACTGTATATTGTAGGCGCTCACTTACATTCTTCAAATCTTAAAAAACTGCTCTTTCGATGACGTAATGTGTGGACAGGTTTATGCTGATTACGGAAGCATTCTCAGGAATTTAGACGACTTAGACACAGCTGCAGAAGTAAGAATGTTATCATCCAGCACGTGTCGTAAAATTATTACCGGTATCTTGGAATATTTCAGAGTTATAAAATAGCAATCCAAGTGAATCCTAATTTATCTCACGCGCATCTTAATCTTGGTGTGATTTATCACTTAAAGGTTAATGCGCAGTAATATGAAAACATGAAATGTGTCATTTATTCTATGTTTTATTATAGCAAGATTTTCAACATGCTTGGCAACACTACCGAACTGCACAACTGCTTGAACCACACAATCAACTACTTCTAGACAATATGGAAAAACTGAGAAGAACTGAGCTTAGACTAGCGGCATCGTTAGGAAGCAAGGAGGGCTCTTGTAGCTGAAGCCTAGAAAAATTTATAGCAGAGAATTATTTTTACAAGTCGAACTGTAGGTGATTAATGCATGAGTAAACAAAATGCAAGATAAAGTCGGATAATAGTTTATTATTAGAGCGCAAATGTCTTAGCTATAACTACAGTTATACTTTGTGAGTTATAAATAAAGAGTTAACTGAAACTAAAGTGAAATGAATTGTAGTTTGAACCGTAAGTAAAAATAATTCTTTCCATTTTTGGTATTTAAGTAATTTTGAACACAATACAGTACACAGATTTAAACTTGGTGGTAGTCTTAAACCTGGTTTACATCGATGCGAAGCTACAGGCGAAGTAAATTGTAACGCCACTTCTCACGCGATGGTCACGTTCACATTGCCGCGAACTTTGCGCGACAATGTGACGCTGGCCATTTTTAAATGGTGTAATACCAAGGACTAGCTTTTCTAATATAAAGAGAAAAGATTTGAGAAAGTTGAAAAATTGGCTCCCAGATGTTCAAATGGTAAGGCTATACACTTGCCATTTGTTTTCATTTTTTGCTCACATCTACTAATTTCTTAGAGCTGGACCTATGCTTGCCATATCTTTTAAACTCCTTGCACCAAGGACTAGCTTTTCTAATATAAAGAGAAGAGATTTGAGAAAGTTGAAAAATTGGCTTCCAGATGTTCAAATGGTAAGGCTATACACTTGCCATTTGTTTTCATTTTTTGCTCACATCTACTAATCTATTAGAGCTGGACCTATGCTTGCCATATCTTTTAAACTCCTTGCACCAAGGACTAGCTTTTCTAATATAAAGAGAAGA
>JAQFZP010000314.1:0-41146 GCA_034695745.1 Geophilus truncorum | reverse complement strand
TCTGATTTGGCGCCCCTAATATTTTGGCGCCCCGGGCTGGTGCCCTGCAAAACCGTAGCTTGGGCCGGCCCTGGTCCTACAGTCATCGAATTCGAACCCCCTTCAAGACTTCTTCTGCGTCCCCCATGAAGTAAATTGCTCCCAACTGCTGCATCTGAATCACCTCTGGTTTGTGGCGCCATCTGTTGAAGAGTCGAGGAATCAATACTTTCAACAAAAATGCAGCACTGTTATTAAATAATGTCTATTTTTAATAATGTTTGAGAATTATTATGCAAATGTAGCAAAGGACTTGAGATCACAACTAGTCCAGCTTCAGTCATTGCTTCTGACATGGGGTGATGCTATGATAATGCAGGCTTGATCTACTTTGCCATGTGTTCCAGCAGCATGTCGTCGCAATCTTTGCATTCGGCAGAAGATTAGTTTCTATAAAAGCGACGCTTTTCGCGCGGGGCCTTTCGACGCGTAGATTTCTTGCAGTTTCGTCCATATTTCATTCGCCGTTTTGCAGTTTTTAATGTGTTTCAGCTCCGACGGTTTGATGGATAAGGTTAGGTCGGATTTTGCAATCGCGTCCTTCGATTCCCATTCATCAATGGCCGTCGTTTTTTTGTCTTCAGCCGGTGGTGGCTTCGTTATTTTCTCGGCGACATAGTTCCATGTTTTATTTTTGGTCAAAATCGCTTGGATTTGCATCTTCCATGTATCGAAATTATCCTTGCCAAGGAATTCGGTCGTCGGCAAAACAATGGGACTATTGCACTTGAGTGACGTCAGATTCGTACCATCATTCGCTTCTGTCGGTGTCGGGTTAGACACGCGCAATTCTATAATTGGCTGCACTATTTTCGACAACTTTAACCTGTTCAGGGCAACGCTGTTAGAAACCGTGTCTGGGAGAATGAAACAGAACATCAAAATTAGTTAGAAAAGATCGATAAAATAATATACAGTATGTTAGTAAAGTGTTTAATAAACACAGGTTGTCCCTATGTTACGAACGAGAACGAGTTCCGTTTTTCAGTATGTTCGTAATAGGCAATAGGCAACTGCAACTTCAGAGATGCCGTACATCAATGGCTGACTCCATAAAATAGAATGGGCAATCACTCTCTCTGCAAATTTGTATAGCTCATTTTGAAGACCTGTGGCAACAGAAAAATAAATTTTATTAGCAACCAGTTGAGTTAAAAATTCTTCTTTTGACAAAACTGCAATGACATTTGTAGCATAGACAAAGACAATGCATAAAGATACAGTAACTTGTTAAAAAAAATTTTATAACTGAAAATTATTTACTTATCTTACTTTCTGTGACAAAATAGGATAATTTTCATTTTCTTGCAAGAAAAAAATTATTAGTGTAGCTGTTGATCTCTTCTTCTGGGTGTTTGTTTTATGATGAGTAGTTTCTACATGCTTTTTAATGTCAGAAGCACCACCGGAAGAAATTAAAAAGTCTCTGTTATATGTTTTGCATCTGGTTTTCTGCACATTACCAGGAACGTATTCGCGTCGATTACTGAACTAAATTCATCTCTCAGTCCATTCGATACGTAACGGTTGAATTCTATGTCTCCTATCTCGATATCTAGCATAGACCATGTGCTTTCGTCAGGTATTCGTTTACTGTCTCTTTCGAATCCATTTTCATCAAGGCCAATTTAAGTCGAGCATTCGCCTTTTTCTTTTCTTTATTTATTTTAGAATGTCCTTCGATATTATGCCATAACTCTTGCATCCTCTTTGTCTCCATACACATTGCACTTCGCATCGTTTAACGACTCGATGAGATGACGCACACGAGTGCACGCGCATTCTTCGAGTATTACAAGTATGTCTTCCATTTACGATACTTGCGTTCGTGGCCTTCTTCTCCTGCTTCTGGTTTGTACGGCTCGTCTTCTTCAATTATTTCTAGCCATAGATCTTTTCCTTTGAGGATGTTCCTCAATCGTCTCGACCAGTCTGTATAACTGTTATCCGTCAAGATTGGGAGCTTTATATTGTTACGTGTGGGTTTGGTCATTAGAAATCATTTAATCAAGCCTAACCAATTTTACTCCTTTTCTACTAAAATGTTACTTCAGGGATCTGATTCCCAAACACGCAACATACCAGAGACTAATTCTTATTTGCAAAATCAACACGTTCCAAATCTTTATTCTTGTGTAATAAAAACTTAAAAATGTAAAAATTCAGAAAAAGAGAAAACAAGAAATGCAAATTAAGTAATCATAACTTAAAACAAAGAAAAATAAACTACTTTTTAATAAATCATAAACACAAAGAAAATCTTAACAAAACACTTTTCTTGATTGAGATCTGAACTTCACTTAAAAGAAGGGGACTTCCTGATTCGAATGGTATCTAGAAGTCGAAGATCCTACAATTCTTTTGTTTAACACCTCTTCCTTACACCTTTATGCACCCATCACACACTAATGTAAGTGTAAATGAGTAGAAGGAGGGTGTAAAGTAATTATTTGACACCCTTTGACACCTCCAATTTTTTACTGTGTGTGTGAAATAAAATAAAACAAATTTAAGACCTGAATGGCATTAACAAGAAAAAACTCACCTTTTATAATGCAAAACATTACAAAATATGCATAATGTGGCTATGGCCACAGTTATTAAAAACGAGCAGATGCAGTGCGCATGTTTTCGCCACAAATTAAAGTGATCTCCAGTACAAATATAACATCATTTAATCCATGGTCATCAGAAGGCTTTACATTAAAATCCACACCTATAACATTCTCTTAACCAAAATTATTTGCCTACCATAGCCCCTATTCACAAAAGAATTGTAAAAAAAAAAATAAAAATATTAATTTCAAAATCGATCAAACCCAACTATATTATTTAAAATGATGGCACAAATAGCGATTTAATAGCGATTAAAAATTACGCTATTTTTTAAAATTAGGTAGCGTGGCTATAAAATCGCTATTTTGCGCTACTTTTTGAAAAAAGTAGTGCCGCTAGTAGCGTCGCTTTTAACGATAGCGATCGTTATCGGTAGCGCGCTATAAATAGCGATAGCGCTCGCAACACTGCTCACACCTTATTTGTTATTGTTAGTAGTGTAGTAAATAATAAATGAAAGTGTTATTTGAATTGTTTAATCTTTATGTATATTTAAGAATTTGTTCAATCTTATATAATAATAGCCAAGACTGTTTTTTGTGCGCACTATTCTGATAGAACTAGCCATGAAAACCTAACACATATATATATTTTCTGATAGCCCTGAGTCTGAAGATGAGCCCAAAAATATAAAATTTGCAATATATGAAATAGAATTTGAATTATTAAGAAAAAACGATAGCCTATTAGGAGGGTTAATTTCGCCGATACCGTGTTGTCATTGGTCGAGAGGAATGACGTCATAACCAAAACACAGCGCCGCCATTTTGAATTTGCCAGATTGTAGATTGTAGAGTTAAAGAGTTAGAGAGAAAAGAAAAAGAGAAAACATAAAGAGAAAACAGAAACAAAGTGAAATCAGAAAGAGAAAGAGAAAAGAGACAGAAAAAAAATAATTTTTTTCATTGAGTGTTGCCGTGTTTCGGCCGTGGAATGAAGAGAGAGAGTGGTCGGGTGGGTAGAAAGAAGAGAGATGGTGGTCAGGCAGATAGAAGAAAAGAGGTTGGTCGGGCAGATAGAAAGAAAAGGGAGGGTGGTCGGGTGGGTACTGGGTAGAAAGAAGAGAGAGGTTGGTCGAGCAGATAGAAAGAAGAGATGGTGGTCGGGTGGGTATAGAAGAAAGAGTGAAGGTGGTCAGGCGGGTAGGAAGAAGAGAGAAGGCAGGTGGGTATAGGAGAAAGAGTGAAGGTGGTCATTTCCACGGTTTTTACTTAATTTTTTTAGTTTTTAAAGTTGTTTTTTAATTTACATATTTATTTGATTTGATTTGATTGATTTTTGCTTATTTTGTTTTTGTATCCGTGGATTTCCATGGGTGTTTACTTGTTTATAATATTGTTAATATTTTTTGTAAGTGTTACATTTATCACAATGTAAGCTCAAAGGGGAGAAAATTCATTTCCTGTCTGAGGAGCTATAGGGGTGAAAGCCAAAGAGGCTATGAGGAGTTTTCCGGAGTTTTCTGTCTGTACTTTAGTTGTTGCTTTGAAATTAGTCGCAAATAAAAAGTCAATGGATAAACACTATTTTATTTACTCGTGAAAATTGCAGCTCCAGAGAGAATTAAGCACCATAACGTCACAGAATAATATTCTCTGTGATAACGTCACAAGTAGTTGATTAAGTTGACACTAGGTGTCACTACTTGTACAATGTGTTTCATACGCTACCTAGTGGCCTTTTAAATAAAGTACCGTACTTCTTGTTCTTTAAACCGAGTAGCACCTCCCTGTCCACACACGACACACACACACACACTGCACTTAAAGGCAAGATGCCTGTTTACTGCTTTAAATGATTAAATCTCAACAATCTTCTTTCATCTTGGACTATTTTCTTTAGTTTTCGTTTAGATTTTGTTCTTGCTTTATTTAAGTTTAAATGTTAAATTAATTTTTCCCTTTTTTCCATTTAATTTCAACCCTGTCTTATGGCAAGTTTTTACGGCCTCCATTGATTGCAGCTTGCCATTGTTGAATTTAATTTAGGTTTAAGATAAGTTAAGATAGTTTTAATGTTATACTTATAAGTTAGATAATTTAGATTTAGAGTAGTTTAAATAGATTTTAAGGCTTAATATCATTTTGTATTTGTTCTAATCGTGATTTTGCACTCGTGTGAATAGTTGTATCAGTCAAATGGAGTGGAATTAGGAGTTTCACCTAATTAATTAATTAAAGTCACAAATCGTTATTTTGGTTGTGCTACGATTGAAAGTTCAATAGTAGATCTCTATTAATTATTTATTTATTAAATCCGTAGATTCGAGCTGAATTCTGTTTGCATAGTCAAGGCAGGCTGCGCCAAAGTTTATTTTTCTATTTAAATTAGGTAGAATATTGCTTTGTTATTATTTTGTGCCAAATTTCATTTCTAGTCTTTGTATAAAGTTTAACTATTAAATCAAATACCGTTTCTCTTTTATTGTATCTGCTTCTTCCGTATTTTCCGAGTGGGAAAATAAAGTGCCTTTATTAATTTTAACATTAAATATTTTTTTGTGTTTATTTTGCATTTGTGAAGAGCAATCGATTCAAAGTTAAGGTGTTTACTCCGGCAAGCACAAGTCTTACTAAATTCAGCAGCTGGAATTCGCCTGAAAATTTCTTAGATAATGTTTTATCAGGTAAATTTACTTTAATTCGAATACTAAGTAAAGAATTGTCACAAAAAGAAATACTGCTTAAGGTTTCCAGCGGCCACTCCAGCCACATGTGACCTGCCACATAAGAAAACGACACAGAAAACCCAAACCTAGTGGAGCAATCTAAAAACGGTGTTTCACAGTCAACAAAGTATTATCATACCTACAAAAATAATCCACAGTGCTCCATCAAATTCTCAAGCATCTAAAGCCTGTGCCCAAATCTTTAAGTAAGTAGCACAGTAAAATTCTTTAGATTGAATTCTACAAAAAGAAAAAATCCAAAGACCCAAATCAGGCTAAAGAACAAATGGTTTATTAAAAGTCTCTTTACTCCACTGGTGGTGCTAAAGACTGAGCAAGGCCCTTTAAACAAGGGTTCTTCGTTTTGTCACTAGGTGTCGCTACCCACAAGTACCAGATTAAGCAATTTTCCGAGTTTCATCATTGGGTTCAATCCTATTAACGTGAATCTTAGTTCAAAATGCAAAAATAAAACAGAATGCTCTTTTAAATTTAACGTTATCGATATTTTTCAGTTTTTTTTAAAGATAATTTTTGATATTTTAAGTGATGTGCTGTTTAGAGTACAAAAATAGAAAAGTCTGACAGTACTAAAAAAGTTGATTATTTTTAGATCATTTTTATATCATTTTTTGATAATTTTGAAGTCATTTATTTTTAATAGACATTTTATAATAATTTGATCATAAAAGTCTATCTTGTAATCAACTTATAATCAACTTTTCAAATGATGAAATAATCATAAATTATAATTTATAACCAAATACTATCTACTTTTAAAACTTACATTTACTTCTATATCAGAAGTTTAAAAGTTATTTGAGACTAGTTGTACAATTAGCAAATTAAGTAACTCACAGTGAGGTCAAATAGTCATTTTGGTCTTATTTTTTCGTTTAAAATTTTTAATCATTTTTCAAGATTTTATTAATTTTTAAAAAGTTGATCATAAATTAATCACAAAATGGACTTTTATTATCAAATGATTAAAATTTGATCAAATCCACATTGAAAATGACTTCAAAATAATCAAATTGTGCAACTTTTATTTTATTAGTGCTAACCAAATTTCGTAAATTTAATTTAATTTTTAACTACTATAATTTTAGATTATTTTAAAGCTATCTAGCTTAGAAAATCTTCTAGCGTTTACAATATCTATTTTATCATTTTTAATTTTAATTTATTTAACATCACCTGATTGAAACTTTACTGCGAAACAAATTGCACCAGACTGCATTGTTGTTCCCTATTAGCATCAGACACGAGATACAGCCATTACTAAAACAATGCAAACTCTTACGGAATCTTTGTTGATCATTACACCAAGCGTCTGGTCCAGTTTTTGTGCACCTTTTCAATTTTTTTATCGTCCCAAACCTCGCCACTGTAACCGCGGGGCCTCTTGAGTACTGCATCAATCAACCAATCTCTTCACTCTAAAAACTGTTACTTGATTCAACTAAAATAATAGTTAAATAGGTTCCTACTAAAATGTTTGGTAAAAACAAATTATTTTAAAATTGTTTTTAATGCTTTCTCAAAGTTGTTTAAAGCATTTTACAGTTACATTATTAAATTCTTTTGTAGGCACCTATTTCAACTAAAATTTAATTAGATCAACTTACAAGTTAGTGTGTTTTTAGAGTGTTACCTCCCAACTTTTTACCTATTTTTAAGGTTTGGAAAAAACCAAGTTGCGATGATTTTATGAGCATACCTTTAGACCAGTTTAAAGTGTGATGTGAAACACTTGCCATCAATTTAACCGTCTACCACTTCACTATTTATGTGGTTTCGCCCCGGGTATTTCGGGGCTTTGTAAGTTATGTTGTGGGTGATACATTTAAACTGGGAGCTACCGAGGTGCTAGAAACCCCTGTAATTAGCACGTGGACTGACGCCACACCTTCACCTCTGTGATCCCACGTTATCAATCTACGTTGTGGCCCCACCAAAAAGAAAGAAAATAGAAAAAATAATTTTCCAAATTTTGATATTCGGAGGGTAAATTAAAGACACTTCTGGTTGAGTAAAATTCTTGAAATTTTATAAATGTCATTTATTTGATTAAAATCGAGTGAATTTAATGTTTAAAGGCTTTAGGTCAACCGGAAGTGCTCTTAACAGCCCCTCTGAATTGGATGTGCGACGTATTAGAAGAATTTTTACTCCATATTTCGCCAGTTTTGCTGTTCCGGTTGAATGAAATACTTGAGGTTTTTTAGAATATCATCTATGATAAAATCAAAATCAAGTAAATTTAAAGTTTAAAGGATCTAGGCCAACCGGAAGTGCCCATAACAACCGCTGCGAATTGCGGATACGATGCATTAAGAATTGTTTCTTCACTCAAATATTTGCGGTTTTGCAAACGAAAAACACAAACTTGTCTTCCTGGTGAGACTTGAAGGTCGTGGGACATTTCTGGGATATCGTCCAAGGCAACAAGACGAATATTGTTCGCCAGTCCTTTTGTCCATCGGTCGTTCCTTTCAGCTACCTGTTCCTCCTCCATTGTCATCCGAGACAGGTTCTCTACTTGTGGCCCCTTTCGTCGCTACAAAAATGTCTGTCAGGTGACCACTAGAAAAATAAACAGATCACATGCCTGTCTTACACGCCGTGAAATGTGTGAAGTACTCCAAATCCTATACACAGACCTATGCGGATTTGTTTATTTAATCCTCGATTTATGAGATTTAAAAAATAAATAAAAATTTTAAATTACACCTTATAAACCGAACCCCTAGAATTATGTACGACTGAAATGAGTAATTACAGCGTTTATAAAAGACGAGAATGAGCCAACACTTGTTGCCGCATTCAACACCTTAAACCGAACCCATAAATCAGGGTTAAGTAGACCCGGGGTCTCGATACGCGGCATCAGGAGCACAAGGTGGACTGCGGGGGATCAAAGCCGTTAGGGAACGTTGCATGCTTCACTTGCATTTACCATTTACTCTCACAAGATGCAGTTGCTGCATAAAGAGGCCTTATGAAAGAAAAAGGGCTCGGTCTCCATTGAGTATTGTGCGGGGGCGACCGGTCCCAGTGTCCCAGGGCCTGAAAGGATGCGGGGGCGGCGACGCCACTTCCGATCTTTTGATGGCAAAACTTGACTCTCAAAGAATTTCCCAGTGTTGATTGTAATGAGGGCGAGTGGGTGCAACTTCACTTGCTCTCACAGGTGGGAGGAGGAAGTGGGTGATGGGTCCTCGAAGGTAGCACTCCAAGTTGGGAGATTATATTTCTCATAGTGGTCAGAATGGAGTGGCGAGGACCCCTGGTGAGCGAAGACAGGAGCGCGTTATGGAGGTACCTGTGCCAGATGCAATTGGCATAAAACCGTGGTCGGGAAAAGCGCTTTTGTGAACACCTGAGTGGTTGAAAACGACGGGAAGGTTTTTACATGCCAAGACAATAATCGAGAGGGTAAACTCGGCAAAAGAGAGAAAAGAAGAGAGAACCCCCGTGTAACCCGAGTTGGATCCCTGTTGCTTCAAAGAAACTTCTCTGAGAACCAACGGCCGATGGAATGCAGGTGTTTTTGAAAACACATCCTGTTGTCATGTGTGCATTGGAATTATAATGGAAATTGAGTCTCAATTTAGAAATTGGTATTAAAATTTAGTTTGGTAATTGCAGTTTGGGTTTTGCATGGCTTTGGTTGTTACGAGTCAAATTTTAAGTTTATTTTCAGACATCTAGTGAGCGATTTGTGAATTATATCATTTGATTTTATCATTTTTAGAAGTATAAGTTGGCGTTAGCTTTGCAAAACACACTTCTTCACTCATTTAGTATAAACCTAAAAAAAATCTCAAGGTTCTGGTTCTTATCAAACCGGAAGTGCCATTAAAATTGAGGTTTCTTCATTGTTGACGTTTAAAATATCCAATATACAAATCACTACGACACTGAACTAACTTGCAACAAGGTCTAGTTGATGTCCGAATAAATTTAGACTCTTTAGCCAAACCGGAAGTCCCATTTCCACCCGCGCCAAATAACCCAATAATCAACTCACGGTTTAAACACAGTTTCTAAGCCACAAAACCCTCAAATTCCCCACTTCCCACCCAAAAACCATTCAATAGGTATGGAAGTTCACCGGAAGACGGCATTTTCTCGAGGTCACTCAAAGGTGAGTGTTTCAATCCACCGACGGAAGCGCCCTCTCACGTCCCGCATGCTTTTAATTCCCCTACATTTCTTCAACTTTTTTTTCTCTCAAAAGAGGGTGAGAAGATTCCAGACACCTCTTTAAGAAGATGAGTAATAAGGTGAGACGGTGTAAAAGAAGAAGAATAAGAATAAAAAAGGGAGCCTTTACGTCTCAACTACCGCTTGAATAGCAGATGATGGAAGGCGTCGCGCGAGTGAAGAATTCCTCTCGCAATTTGCACGGGCACTGGCCACGTTGATTGCTCTTCCCTTACAATCCTTTGACTCCCAACGAGGACGTCGATCATTGAAATGCAACGCGAGTTCATCGTTTTGCGTGCGGTAGCCAAGGGTCAACGGGATTTCAATAGGCAGTTTGAGAACCCACATGCAAATCACTTTTCAGAGATCCAGGTGAGGATCGGCGTTGATACGTGGAAGAAAAAAACGCTTGAACTAGATATTCAACCGATGACTCATCGCATAAACGCGTTCCGGCATCACTTTTTGGGCTCAGGGACCGTGGGGACCGGTCGTGGTTTTTTGTAATTTTCAAATACAGAGTATTTCGTTGGACAAATATTTTTTTCTTCGTTTTTTTATTGCGTTTCTCCGCTTTCCTCGCCCCGCACCACCTTCGACCTTTTAACTAAGGTAGTCACTTAAGCCCATGGGTGGATTCCAAAGCTCACTTCAGCGCTCCTCACGTGCATCTTAAGTTTTAAATAAAAAAAGGAAAAAAATGTTTGCGAAAAAAATTCCAACACTGACGTTAAGTTCAGGGGAGACCTGTCGGACAAATCGATGCACAAAGGCCGTGCAGCATCCATTATCGGTCAGTGGCGGCTCCCACGACCGAAATGCACGTGCACGACGACTCGGATTTCACGTTCCCTTCGTGATGCTGCGTTCTCTTTTTCGAACGGAATGGAAATTGAGGCAGTGGAAGAGTGGCGACGCCCCGTTTTCAAGATGAAAGACGGCGAATAACTCTTGTTTTGCATTGAGCTTGAAACGTAAGACTGTGTAAGGGTTATAAATGCGGGGTGTAACGTTGCGATTAATCTGCAATTGTGCTTTGCAGGTGCTAGGTGAGGAATAAAATGAATGGAAGTGGTTTTGGGGGTTTTTTGGAGCATGCAAATATAAGGAGAAAAAAATACGAGTTTAAATAATTGGAAATAACAAATATTCAACAAAAGTACATTTTAAATCTGTGAAATATATCACAAATTCTTCCAAGATGAATAAAATTTTATTTTTGTTTCTTCTCGTTTTTCTATTGTTTTTTTTTTTCTTCTTTTTCCTTCACCACATTAATCTTGTGTCAGTGTTGACCCAAGCTGCATCAAGCTGAGTTTCTTCAAGTTAAACCTCATAAACGAGACAGGTGACGCGTGCACAATCTTTGCACGTGCAGGCAGATGCTAGGTGTAGATGAATGCCGTGATTGCGATGCAGATGCTCCGAGTTCCGGCGTCTAACCGACGCCTTTTAGCTTCAATATTTCACCGACACGAGTCACACCCATCACTCGACCCTCCTCGCCAATCTCAACCACAAAATTACTCGGTTGGCATCGATGGCGCAACCAAAGACAACTTCAAGGTTTTTGAGAAAAGTGTAAAGCAGTTTCTGTTTGCTGTTTCTAGAGAGGGCAGGTGATGAGATAAGATGTTTGGAGCAGATGAAAATGACGAATTCGCCAAACACACACACACACCACACACTCAGTGAATTATTGAACACTATACGAAATTCCAGTGTTTGTCCCTAGGTATTAAAACAAGAGTGATCTGGCAGCTGGTGTAGGTTAGATTTCTCGTCGATACACCAGTTTGGCGGTGCAATTTTACGCTCGTAAATCACGAGGAGGACCCCATGCCCTGCTTTTTTCCCTCGTGTGGTGAATTTTGGGCTGCGCAGCGCGAGTAAAGAGCCAATTCAAACAACACATCACAGCTTGAAACACCCTAGTCGTGGCGCGAGAGATCAGATTTTAATAAATTTCGCTCGAGAGGGGGTTTCGAATCACAACAACTGATTATTACAGGTTCCATGAACAAGTTTCTTATCATTTGAAAAAGTGGCCGGTGTTTTTCTCTATCTTGATAGACAGCACGCGACCGCCAATTAATATCTGACCACCCCACTTTAATGGGCATACTGTTTTACTGATTTTACAACTTGATAACCTTTTTTTAAAAAAGAATAATATAAAATTTCTACTTCCTGTTTAATGAAAATAATCCATTTGTAAATATTAAATGTTTGCACAAGGAATTTTTCTCTTTTAAGTTTAAATTAACCAAAATTACCATAATGTAAGGAAAAAGTCAAAACTTCTGTTTGTGTAATGTATTTTTTTCTTGGAATTATAAGTTAAATGTTAAATATCAAATTCACAAGTTTTTTTTAAACTAAATCACACAGATAATTTTACAAAAAGTGATATTAGCAATTTCATAGCCTTTACGTTGTTACAGGATTTGTAAAGATTTATAAACATTTTTTTTTTAATATTTGCAAAAGTTTTACAGATTTTTCAAGATTTGTAGAGATTTATGAGATTTTTTGGGATTTGCAACGAATTTTTCGGGATTTTTAAAGATTTCTGGAGAAATTTTAACTAAGGATTTGAGATTTTTGTTGATTTTTTTTTAACCCGGTCGACAAAATTTTTGAGCTTTTTCGACCTCTTGGAATTTGTTTGGTTGGTCTCGCTATTTTTAAATTTAGCGTTAAAACGTAACAATTATAATTTTTCTCTTATACTTATAGTTTTAAAGGGAAAAGGCATTGCGCAAACTTTGTATTTTCTATTAAAATTACGTTATGCTTGATTATTAATTAGCGGTTCAACTCACGCTCCACACACGCGCCTCTTTTAGCGACATAATCACGCATCCGGGAACTGCTTAGGGCAACACACGAACGACAAACGCCAATAACGGAAGGACGCGCACCTGATAATTGGCCAAGCTCGTTGGGCCCAGCGACCGTAACAAAAGACTTTTGTTTTTTTTTTTTTATTCATTCATTCATTGGGGAGGGAAGTGACCATCTGCTCATGGTGGCATCTTCTGGCGCAATTTCCGCGATTGGCAAGCGGAAAATATCGAACGGAATTCGGTTAATTCAGCGAGACTCATTCTGGCCTCTCTCGTGCACTCATCAAAAGGAAGGGGTCGTGCAGCGAGGAAGAGGCAGCAACCATGCCACGTGCACAAATAATGAATGCCTGCCATGTTGTTGGACGTACCGGTATAAACCTTTGTTACCTGCGCACACCTGCCTAAACTACACACCTCAAATCACGGGAAAAGATTACGTTAAAATCCGTTATTTGAGAGTGCGTAGCAACTGACTATAAATCGTTGTGCTAATGACTTTGTTCGAAATTTTAAATTGCTGAGTTTATTTTTGGTGTTGGTTAGAGTGAGTTGCCGTAGTTTTAAGATGTTTTTGATGCGTAATGAAAAAAAGCAGAGTTTTGTAATGAATAAATTGGTATATTATGTGATTTTCTTAGTGCCAAAAATGTTTATTTGTACACAGACATTTTGTTTAAGACTGTAACTGCTGAAACCGACAAAAAATATACAAATCTCAAATAACAGCATTTGTAATGTAATGTAAAAAAAAATATGTTCAAGTATCAGTAAAAGCTTTGTTTTAATTGGTTGAATTTCAGAACTGAATCTCGTCTTATGAAATCAAAATGACGCCGCCGAGTGATAAACTCGGTAATAGGAACTTAAGTTAAATTATTTAAAAACTTTCAAATTGTATTTTAGACAGTTATATTTTCTATTTTAACAATGTTTTATTAGGTTATAAAACCTATGAATACCCGAAATTAGGTAACCGTAATTATCATCTTGAATTCATTCTTCAATTAACCAATTATGCATAGCAATTAATAATTTTATTTATTTATTTATTTATTTATTTATTTATTTATTTATTTATTGCAAAATTCATTTATTTCCGCCTGTTTTTTTTTTTTTTCTAGAATTTGAAACTACTTAAACCACCTTATAACTCCCAAAAACACAGCCAGAAATCAGTTTTGCTGGATTTATTCACCTTAATTAAAAACTCACGACGGGAAATCACGACAAACAGGGGAAAGGAAGAAGGGGGAGAAGACACTGATTAAATCGTCCATCACCATACAACACCCGGATCACGTGGCAGTTTTATGGCAAGCAACACCTGCTCACAAAAATGTGTCGTGTGGGTGGAGGTAAAAAAATAAAAGAAGAAGAATTAAACTTTACTGAAAACTTGGAACGTGCACAACATCACCTGCTTTACTTACATGTCGTCATAGCAACGGACGGCTGCATGCTTCAGTGCACACAGATGTGGCTGCACGCGCCATTACAATGGCCGAGGCTTTTGAGTCGCCATTCTGCCATCTGCCCCTGACGACTCCCTTTTGAATCCTTTGTTTTTCGTGAGTCGGGAGGGGGTACATGGAGCTTTTCATCTTTCGGAATGCCCGAGCTTTTTCTCAATGAAAAAGCAGATGTAATTCATGCAGAGTTTGCGCCCCTAAGAGGGAAGGGACAAGTCTAGACTAAGTTCGACTATGATTAGTCAGTATAAGAGATTAGAGTTTTCTTTTACATGCTGGCTAAATGTTTTTGTATCTTTTGCAAAGTTTTAAGTAACTTTATTTATTGTGAATTTTGTACGGAGATTTGCAGATTGTGTTGTCGAGAACCGTGGACTTGATGCCCCATGGCTGGGGGCAAATTATCGTACGAAACACTGAATTATTGAAAATAGAAAAAGTTATATACAGTATTTAAAATAAACATTTATTTCAAATTTGTTACTGCCAGATACAATCATCAAAAATGCTGTATTTAGTAAGCAGAAATAAACTAGTACGGGAATGTCACGTTATCGCTACCGACAATGATCGATTTCATGAGATATGACTTGTACCGATCTTCGTACAAATTTTAAAAGTTAAATTTTTATTAGTAACAGCCATTTTTCTGTTTCTTTTAATGAAATTCGATTTCCTAACGGCTTTTATTTGAAAGCACTTATCAGCACTTGATATAATACCTCCACACACCTGCTCCAACACTCGTTATTGAAGATTAACGTTTCAGTTCTCATTCCACATTCCATATTGTAAACAAAACTTTTATCAAAAAATAAAAAAATCTTGCCTAAGTATAAAAGCCTTAGGAATGAAATGCCACACCAGGTGTGGTAAAAGAGAGACCAACAAAACGTCCACTAATGACTCGTGTGGACAGATGCAAGCTGGGTAATCAGGGTCTTCGAAACCATGTGGAAGAAAAGGAAAATTGCACTCATATTACACAGTGTGACGCCAAACAAAAAATTTTTTAACAAAAAGTCGGTATCGTGGGGATTTGTAGGCGAGCACGTGCCCTCCCAACCCCTCCACACACCCAGCGCCGTAGTCTAACAGATGGGGTGCCGCTAAAGGATGGGCATGCTGCGTGTGTGATGGAGTGAGGGTAGCAATTTGCTGTTTAAACCGTGACCGTCTTGATATACCCCCTCCAAAGATATCTTTATTTCTTGCTCGTGAAATGTTTGTATCGACCTTAAGGCGGTTTCTGTAGGTGGAAAGGGTGTTGGTAGCGACAGCTGGTGTTGCTGTTGTGTTTGTTGTGATGGAATCATTTCATTAGGGTGGGTTAATGGCCTCGTATTAAAGAGTCAGTGATTTTATGAAATAAAATTATTTTATTTTATGTTAATTCATCTTTAGACAAAGTTGCTCCACCACTGGTGGCCTTGCACCTCCGCCCACTGAATCAGGAAAGAGCTCTCCAACTGTCAATCTTTTCAGTGTCAGGGACGGCAGAAGATTGGAGTTGTTTTTATGATCATGGTGATATATCAAGGTTATCTAGTATTGTTTTCACGAAAGTTGTTTTAATTTAAACTAAAATCGAATTCTCACTTTTTTTTTTCTTCTTTTCTTTTTTTACATTTTTCATTGTTATGCACTGATTTCGCATCACAGGTGACACTTTAGGGAACATATTATACATGTTGCTCAACAGGTTTGAGCCTAAAGCACGTTCAGAGAGCCAGGTGCAATGGATGTTCCATTTCCTCAGTAGAAGTTGAATAGCAACCTTCTAAAGGGCTCCAAATGATAATATCTAAGATGAACACTTACATCTCAAAGCTCTATAAATTTAATATAAAATTACCAAACTGAAACTCATTATCTAATTTAAAAAAAAAATTGTTATATAAGTTAAGCTATGAGGAAAAATTTGAGAATATCAACAGATTTTCGATTTTGAAGTAAAAGGAAGAACATAAGCTCGAAATGATCAATTAAGAGGTAAAGATAAAGGAAGACGGGGATTTGATGTTTGACGCGGGTGTTCGCATGCTTTTCCCAGGCTCCACTTGCTCATTGTGCACAAATGCACGAGCAATTGCTCCCGTTAAGAGGGACAGCGACGTGGGTACAAAAGACATGCGCTTGACTCGTCCAAACATGGTCGCACGCAAGTCTCTGTGAAACTTACTGTTCAGTGGAGCAAGTGAAAATCAGTTGAAAAAAGTAACTCACCAGCTGCTCGCCACTACACAGCCATCAATCATTGCACTTTTAAAAGTGAGACAGCAATTTAAACCCTGTTCAACCTACGTAACCTAGTTTAATTTAACCAGAAATAATTGCTAACTACTACCACTTTGACCGGTCAACAAAATGTAAATTTTAAAATTTTACTTGGTTTTAAATACCCTGGGCCCTTTAAAGGTGCAAAATGCAGTTTTCTTTGGAAACTTGTGACAGGAGAGTAGTGATAAAGTAAGTGGAACCCCCTCTATGGTCCTTTTGTCCCGCGCATGAGGTTTGGTATTGCACTGCTGTCATTCTGGTGGCATGAAATTCACCTGACAGGTGCTGCGATAATAAATTGCTACAACTACTTGAGAATAAGGTAATTCTGGTTAAGAAATGAATAAGAATGGAAATGTACTGCCAAGAAAACTTGATAGTAATAGATCAAATAAAATTTATAGTTTTATACTCTGAAAAAAAAAAGAGTGGGGGAATTATAATTTGAATGTAAACAAACAATTTATTAGACACGTGGAGTGTTTAGTGTTGGGTGTAATGTAAACAAACCGGTTTTTCCGCGTTCAAACTGTCTACCCCTAGCTTCTTGATATTCAGATTCGTAAACAAAAGTGATTCACCGATCGTGCGGAAGACGAAAATCCGTGTGTCGGACAAAGTGACACACCCAATTTTCGATAAAAAGGACCCATAATTCATGGTCTAACATATTTTTTGCACGGCAGGCAGGCAGGCAGGCAGGCGTCCATCTCGTTGGGCGGTAAACACGGTTACTCCTACCATTCAGCTGTGCATAGTGGCATGAAGGAAATCTAGGTCTGTAGGTGCAAACCCTCTTTCCTCCTTTCTCCCTTCTTTGGATGTATAGGAAAGAGAGGAAAAAAACAGGGAAGAGGAATCATCGCATCCCCTTCTTTGTGAGTCGTCCCATATTTCCTCCCAGCTTCAAGAGACCATTTAACCACAAAGCAATTCATAATAGTCTGACCTTACTTCGCCTCTTTGCAAATATATGACGGGTTAAAATGCTTCCGGCTTCGACTTTATAAACAAAATGGAGAAATAACTTTTAAAATATCTAATCTGTCGTGTCTTGTCTCTATGTTTATACGTACAGTATATTATTTTTGCCTAATTTTGACTAATTTTGCTACGTTTTTTTACGAAATGTGCGAAATACACTATCTCTAAAATAAAAAAAAACTTAAAAATCAGAAAGACATACGCAGTTAGAAAAAAAAAAAGTTAGTTGGAGCATTGTGTGTGGTATTAAGCGGTGTGAAAACGGTGAATCGGTGGGTTTTTATTAACGACGTCACGTTCGGCGCCGTCCGTGACGTGACTCGATACTTTTGATTGGGATTTGCCAACATGAGCGATGACTGCCCCCGGTTTCGAGCGCGTGTGAACGGTATTGGAAGACGTGAGGAAAAGGAAAACGCCACACGTTCCTTTCTTTTCCCACCATAAGTCAAGAGAATAGGTAGGGTACCGACTAGGAAACGCAGTTGCTCCTAGCAACCAAGACAGAAGAAGGGGGTTAGCAACAGGTTGTGCTAAGGCAGGGGTCGCGTGTCAGGCAGTGTGCGCGACCCCCAAATCCACGTGGACCACGAGCTTCTGGGGATCATTGTGAGTGAAGTCGGCGGTATGTTGCAGAATGGGGTCTTGGGCGTAAAGGAGGGGTTCCGCCACCTCACCTCCCCCAGAGCTCCTCTTCTTCGACAACAGGTTTTGGTGCCGTGTCTATTTATCACTCGTCTAGGGGGGGTTCGGGGGACTTCTGTATTCAGAATGGATCCCCCTCGTTCCCAAGCCCCGGAGATGCCCCTTGGTGGCGCTGGCGCCGCAACTTTCTTCTTTCCCATATCACCTGAGCTAGTCTAAAAATGCCAGACTCGCTTTTTATTTCATTCCTACCCGTGACGTCATTAGAGATAACGATGATAGTGATATTGATATTCATAAACTGTACATTTATACACACAAATTGCATCTTAGCAGCTGAAAATTCCAATTTTACCGTTTCTTTTACTGTATTTGTTTTATACAGTTGATACACTAGTGTGAATTGTGACGTTATATTCTTTTGTTTTCATGCTGCAAGTAGTAAAAGCGTGTTGGTTATTACTCTGCTCTGTACGGCAGTGCAGGCAGGTGTACACAGTCCTGTTTGCTTTAGGGTGGCGCATCAATTGAGCCCAGGGGAGGAAATGGATTAAGGGGCCTGGAGACGTTACTTTTCCTCGAATCGCATCAAGCAAAAACAGTGTTTAAGTTTTTTAATTTCATTTACGTTTAATAAAATATGTTTAAGGAGCAGGGTCTTTGCACCGAAGAGGTGACAAAAAGCAGGTCTTGCAAGTGTTGCATCAGTGGGATTGTAACAGGGCAAAAAGTGATGAAATTTTAATGAGTTTGAAAATACAGAAATGTAAAAAAAAATTTAAGAAGTAACTGGGGTTGATTAATGGTATTAAAACATCATAATTTAATTAAAATAAAGATTTATTCCACTTGAAATTTTTTTTTTAAATTGTGAAATGGTAAAAAAAAAAGTTTTTTGTTTTTGTGATGAGGTTCGGAGGCAGGTGAAACATCAAATGCAGCCTGAGGGTGTAATTGGGGTCTGGGAAGGAAAAAGAGTCTGAGGCTATCATTCGACGCACGCGCGCGAATGAGCTGGACGCGTGGCCTCCCAAAATTAATTACATACAACTCATCCTCCCCACACTTTGTCCTGCGCGTGCGCATAATACGTGACGTAATTAATGCTTGGATTGGCAAATTAGCTGTAAAAACCATATGGAACGCAATTAACGGATGGGGGAAGGGAAATTCGATAACAATATTAAAATATTAAAATGTATTAAAACATCCATTGTTTTAAGGGTTTCAATTTACATTTATTTATATCGTACTGTATATAAAATTACTATTGAGATATATTTTTAACTTTACATTGATTTCTCCATTAAATTTTTAGAAAACATTAGCATTGTTGTGAAGCAAAGGGGCAGCATTTTTACTTATATCGTCTTGGGAGTTTTTATGTTTGAAGAACATAAAAATAAGAAAAAAATTGAAACTTTTCAATTAATTTTTGTAAATTTATGATTGGTTTTTGAAGGGTGGGGATTATAGCTAATATCGAAACCCACTGCACCTGAGATCAAGGGTTATTTTTTCTCTTTTCCAGGTGTTTTTGATGGACAGGTATGCTCACTCATGAAGAGAGAAATGGGTACGTTGTGCATGCGTCGTTCAAGCTTGAGCAAAGCCCAACAGGATTGGTCGGTGCAAGGTGAATTGAGCCTCGCTCTGGTGGGCAGGTAGATTCGAGCACCTGGACCAGATACACGGTGTTGCAAAACAGGTGTGCACGCGTCCTGCACGAGAATGGGTTTTTGTGACATAATTTCTTTAATAAATGAATAAATTCGAACAAATTATTTTTTTGAAAATATGTGGAAATTTATTTTTATTTCCTCTCAAAAATCGAGGTATAAAAAAACAGCATTTTATATAATACAAGCTTAAGGCAACGTGTTTTATAATTATATATAATAATAATAATAATAATAATTAAAAAGAAAACATATAATGCAAATTTGCATTTAAGAGTTTGACTAGCAATTGATGAGCGAAAGGCACATGATAAATACAACAACAAAAAAAAGAAGAAAAGTAATAAATCAGGTGTGCAAATACCTGATATCAATTTGGCACGTGCAAAAATAAAAAAAAAATAATAAAATTTTTGTCATTACAAAAATACTAAAGTTGTATGTGTATCTCAATAACTCATCGAGGCACTTGGGTCATCATCTCAGCATCTTTGGTGCCTGAGCACCCACCGTCTTCGTGCTTGAGGAGCAGCGACATTCGAGAGAAAGTCTTGCTGCAGCTCTTGCACGAGTACTTCTTCACGTCCGAATGCGTTTGCAAGTGCGCGCGCAGGTTGGACCGGTCGGCGAAGGCTCGGTTGCAGTGTTGACAGGCGAAAGGCTTCTCCCCCGTATGGGTGCGCACATGCCCCTGCAGCAGCCAGGGTCTCGAAAAGGCTTTCCCGCACAACTTGCACTTGCACGGCAACGTGTGAGTCCTGATGTGCATCTTGAGGGCACCGAGCGACACGTACACTTTGTCGCAGTACTTGCATCCGAACGATTTCTTGGCCTGCGTCACGCAGTGGAATTGTTGGTGTTTGCTCAGTCCACTCATGGTCGAATAGCTTTTGCTGCAGTCCGAGCACTGGTACCGCGGCGCTTCGCGGGCGCCTCTCGACGTCTTTTTCACGTCCACGGGTGTTTCCACGCTGCTGATGTCCGAGTTCGGGGTTCCCGGGGCACTGCTGCTGAGCGAGGGTTCTCTTTTGTTGGTTTCCGCTCTTGAATACCACATTCGGTAGAGGTATGACGATACATTGTCGTTGCCGTTGTTCACGTCGACGGGGAGCGGCGTTAGGGGCTCGGGTTTTTTCAATGGGGAGTCCCGGGCCGTAGTGTAGGGCTGCTCGGCGGGTAGGTTGGCTCGTTGGGGGAGGTAAAGTTGCGGGTAGTAGTCTGGGGATGCGGTGGGTTGTGGGAACGAGGGGTAAAGAGAGGAGAAGTTGAAGGGCAAGTACGGGGGCACCATGGCTTTGGGCCACGTCGAGGCACTTGTGTTTAGGTTGAGGGGCTCCGAGATGGTCGGCGAGAGAAGTTCGTTGTTTCGGAGGTCGCGGCTTGCGATTAGCGTTACTCCGAGAGGAGGCGTCTTGATCGAGTCGGTCGAAGGAGTTCGTGGAGGTGTCAAGTCTTGCGGAATGTAGAGGTTCGGTTGGTAGTCGTTTGAATTATCTGTGGAGATAAAAGTGAACTTAGTTAGATATGAGGAAATTGATCTTTGGTGAATATATCAAAGAAAAGAAAAGAGAGGAAAATTATCAATTTCTCTTGATTTTTTAGTTGAATATTGTTGCATTAAAATAAAAAATCAATAAAAATCAACAATTTAAATTTTAAAAAGATTTTTAAGTTTACAAAATTAAAAATCTCATTAATAAAACCAAAAATGTAACGTACCGGTATAAATCGCTATACCAGTACGGTAAATCAATACAAACTCCATAAAATCACATTAAAATCCACAATCATTAAATACAAATCACTTAACACGAACCTTGATATTTCTGTGGGGTAATGGGTGACGACGGTTCATCCCGGCTTCTTTTCGGCTTTGGCACCGAAGCACCTCCGAAGTGTTTCTTGATGAGGAAAACGCGCGGCATGTTCACTCTAGCCCAATCCTTGGTGGCTCTGAACGATCCGTCACATACCGGGTGCTTAAAAGCTCAGTGAGACGCGCGTCAGGTGCGCTCAATTGCACGTGCGACCGGACCAATCACCAGCGCTCGCTTGCCACCACTGTTGCCTAGCGACCACCAATCCCCAGCACTGGCGAAACCCCCATCACCCCCCTACTCTTACTCTACATCACCTCCCTTCCCTGTGGCAAATAGACAGCAGGTGCAAGCTAAAGGCTCCCTCCCTCCATCATTGCTCACACCTCATCACCTTTTCTGACGTCATTAGTGGTCAATTTAATGAATTGGACATCAATTTCCTTTTTTACTCTCATTTCTTTAGAGAATTTCCAGTTTCTTCATTTTTGAGGGGCAAGTGATAGATTTGATCAATGTTTGACCGAGTGACCAAAGTCCACTCAACAAACAAGGTGGTGACACTGATAAAAAGTGGTCTGTTTGACGCCGTTGTGAAATCAATGTGGGAAAAGAAAATAACTTTATTTTTTGATGAGGAGAAAATGGAATTTTGATAACACAGTGCTCTCCCCGGCAGAGAAAAAAATTAAAAGGAAAAAAATCTCAATTATTTGCTTCACCTTGACATTGAGAGATGCTCTGAAATGGCTCTGGACGCGTGCGTCTCGTCCACCTGTTGAGCCGTGTCCTGCGGCCAAGTTGTTGGTGCATCCAGTGAAGATGCAGCTCAAACGGCAGGTGCTGCTTTAAGGTCATGGTACCCTCAAACTACCCCACCCGAGTTCAGTGGCACCAGAAAGAGTATAGAGTCGACAATTGTAAGAAACCGAAAATAAGTTGTGGATGAATAAATGGTCAGTTTTGGGCAAAACATTGTTGATTTTTCTGGATGGATGAAATGTGTTCAAAGTACACCTGAAACTTGATTATCTGAAGAATGCTGCGGTGGACGTTGAACGTTGAATCTGTGGTCAGTGGGGAAAGTGGTCAATGGGACTTGTTTGTGTTTGATAAAACGAGACAAGCAGTGCACTAGGTTAGCAGAAATAATAAGATAATGACTTATTTAGGGCTAAGTGAGTCAAGTCGTCAAATCAAAAGTGATAAATTGTTTTAAACTTCCATTGTTGAGTCACACAGTGAAATGGGACTTTATTGTATTGCAGTTTTATTAAAATAATTTAATCTAATGTATTTTATAATTATTTAGGCTTATTTTGTTCATAAAACGTGATTTCAATAATTAAACTGATAAAATTAAATATCAAATTTTTTTATTGAAATTTTACTATTAAATCAATGATATTGTTTAAAGTAACATTTAACAATATATAAAATGGGCACTTAATTTTATGACATATTTTTAATATAAATAACAAAATTTAACTAAGAAAAAACCAAAGCTGAACTTGAATTAGAAATTTTATTCGTGTTTGTTATACTGATATCCACCAAATGAAGAAATAACGATGAACGTCAAAAGTTCAGCGAACAATTATATGTAAACGCGTGCTGATTTAAACGCTGACTTGCGCCGGACCACACGCTGCAATCAGAGGCTTCCGCTTCAGTGGTCGGGGAGGTTCACGAACCCCCGCGAGCAGGTGAGCCGCACCCCTCGCCCGTAAACAGTGGAAGGAAAACTTTTGTTTGCTTACCAGGTGACGCCATTTTTGAAAAATGCAAATTTATGAATATTTTCGCTCAAAATTTATTTTTTCCATTAATTTTTACTGCGTTTTACGATCGAAAAATAATAGTTAAACATGAAAATGCGAACATGGGTAAAAGAAAAGTGAAGTTTGGGAAAGAGTTGTTGTTGAGTTTTCCTCGTGGGAAAAATTGATCAATGCTCGATCAAGGGGCGGGGGTGCGAGAGCGTTTCAGTGGCGCGCGTCTGCTGTCATTCGAGACACCCTCAGCAGGTGGCAGAACGACGGTTGTGGGATCTGACCCTCCTTTACAGTTCCCACGTGCATAAAAAGAACGAAAACAAAAATGCAGGGTTCAGATTTAATTTAATGGAAATTGATTAAACATATGTTGAGTTAATTGATTAAACATGAGCTTCGAGAGTTGTTAAATAATTGCTGGAAAGTGCAGTGATTTGACCTAAATGAAACAATAATCAAAGATTTATTTAAAACCGTTTTTAATGGTTCCTAAATTACAATATTAAAATGCAAGTCACTTTATAACAATCTTTTAACAACTTTTGATATATGGATCCATCATTTTACAAAATGCATTTCATTATTATAAAAATTGATTAATGTAGAAAAAATAAGTGTGAAAACATTTCCCTACATTCAACACAGCAAAAAAACGTTTTTTCAATGCAAAACCGGTTAAGGAGTGACAGGAACCGGGAATGCAGGTGATAATAAAATGGAGTTAGCACACCTGTCTAGGTAATACCAACTTAATCTAACTTTTATTCAATATCATTCACTTCTTATCAATTAATTTAATTTAATTCAGTATAAAATAGAAATATTTTATTTTTTAAAAACTGTTAAAATTAAATAAAAATATTGACAATTGTGTTTCAAGTGATGAAAACTGGTAGCCAAGTAAGGAGTGTCGCTTGAAAAACCATTCTTAAGGACGCCGAAAAGCAACGGACCGTTGGAGCAGATGTTGAGACGCGAGCCACCCCTTCTTCATTCTTTTCATCCTCCCCCGACGTCATCGGGACCCCCTCCCTCATGTGATCAGACGCCGTCTTTTGTGAGTGGCGCTGATTTAGTGAAGTCACGCGAGGTCGAACGCTGAGCACGTGCCGCGGACGCGTGGGGGAGTGGAGGATGTGGTGGTTTTCGAGTGAAACGCGTGCGCATGCGCATATTATACAGCGAACGCATGAATGGTTGAGAATAGGACAGGTGAGGGTGTGGGGTTACAAATGCATATTTTGCTGCTTTTGTACTCAGTTGGGCTTTTAGTCACAAGTTCGGACATAGTCTGCTGGTGACGGCGTTATTTTAATACCGTACGCCGTGGTCAAATGTTGCGCAATGAGTTAGTTGGGTTAACTGTACAAGCAAATAGCGAAATACGTAATAGCTAGAGGCAACATAAAGAAAAATCAATCAAACAATCAAAAATGTAAGATGTGTCTTATACAAAATTTTACACACGTCGCACCCTAGATGCGTCTTATGTAATTTATTTTTTACACATTTCACCCAATCCGGTAATCATTTTTTTTTCATCGCGTAAAAGTATTTCTAACGGCGTTATTTGCTCTATAATCAACCTTAAATGTTTTTTTCTTGTAACTGTGTAAATGATTGACAGTTACAATACACGACTATCGTAATGTTCGGAGATGCTATCTGGCATACTTTACGCGTCTTATAAATTAGGTGCTACTTATACAATTTATTTCCTACATATAAACTCTTAAAACTAACGTCTTATATTCGAATGCGTCTTATATCGGTAATCTATAAACGTAGACTTCAAATATTGTGACTTCAGTACTAGAATAGATGGATACTTGAAAATTGTAGAGTTTTATATGGTGCGACATTGCTTTTGATGCACATAGTGTTGCATTAAAGGAGCACTGCCGTACCAAAAGTATATAAAGGGGTTAATCATGCCATAACTTGTCGAGATATCCGTTAAACCGAATTTTATATAAAAATTGAAATAAAAATTTTAACACCACTTATTCACCTTATATAAAGATGGTAAACCCATTGACGCGAATGGGGCTCCCTCTTGTATTAAAACTGTAGTTGCATTTTTAATCCTACTAACCCAATAATGCACGTTCTTTCTTCCATTTCCATTAAAACCTATAAATTTCATCTAAGATATATATGTATCCACTATTGTGACTCAAAAATGTCAATTTCTGTCACTTATACCAAACTTTATTACCACATCACAGTCATACACACATTGTACAGCGACACCTGTCGATATATGGTGAAATTAAGCCTCGTAACTCGGGATCACTGACAAAAAAAAATCCGACTTTACTGCGAATTCGGGTAGAAAGATTCATTTAATCTGAAATAAACCTTTTTCCTACCTTAAAACTCCCCCTTTTAATCCACAAGTTACGACTCCCTTTAAAAAAAAATCCAAATACAACATGCAGGGCTGCAACTTCCGAATTACGCACGACACTCACGTGCACGTGTTTAAAAAAATGCTCCATTTTGAATGTGAAACGTCTTTGAATAAGATCAGGTGGAAATACTGAAAGGATGATTTAAAGGAGAAGAGCCAAGTGTCTAAAGGAGTAATTGAAAAGGAGGGGAAACGTTTTAAAGGTACAGAGCAGCTGCAAAGGTGAGATACAAAAGAGATGAGATGATAAAGGGAAGGGAATAATTAAGGTTTTTGAGATGGATTAGAAACGGTAATGTACAAGTGTTGCATTTGTGGAGTAAAAAAACAGGTTTTTCAGCTGTCAGTGGGTCAGAAAGAATTAATTTATTACAGGGGATTTATTCTATCATTTGATATTTAGAATTTGATTTTTTTTTTTTTTTGTGTTGGGAGAGTGGAATTGTGATTTCTTTTGCTTGTAGACCTTGATAAAACCTGTATAGGATTGGTTAAGTTGAGAAACAATGTGAGTTTTTCTTATGTAACCAATCCCAAACTGGTTATGAAGTGTGTGTGGTTATCAGGTTTTTTTCCTTTTTTTTTTTTTTAAAGGTGGAGGAATTGTAACTGGATATTCCAGTGGTGCCCTTTTTGATGTAATAGGGTGAGGGTTTTTAGATTAATATTTTATTTTAAAAATATTTTTAAGTAAATGTTACATTAGCTGCGTTCAATGTTTTCTGTTTTTGCTGTTTATGCTGTTTATAGAAAATGGCGTAACAGTTCGCCATATACTCTAAAAACAGCATAAACAACAAAAACGAAAAATATTGAATGCAGCTATTGTTAATTTCTGTTTTTTAATTTTTGTTATATAAACAGAAGTTGTTCATGATTGTTTTGGTAATCGTTGAAATGTAGGTTTTGATGGTTTTATGCAATTTGAATGTATATGATGAAAATCAATTTGTTTGTTTTGTTACAAGGCGCTTCCGGTTTGGTTATTTTTGTGAAATTTTAAATACGCCATGTGACCAGAAGTGCTAATTTAGTTTATCAAATTTAATTAATAAGGAATAATATTTTTTTTATGATGCAAACTAAAGTGGCACTTCCGGTTAGTTTTATCGTTGTTAGAAATTTATAAATTTTTCCAAATTTGAATGCATCATGGGATACAATTCTTTATTATTTTAATGAAAAAATTTAATTAAGTTTTTAAATTTAATTGCAACAGACAGAAGTAAATTAATTTTCAGTTTTAATTTATTTTTTTTTAACCACCAAACGCAAAAAAAGTAAACAAAAAATAGAAAAAATAGAAAAAATAGAAAAATCCTACATACTGTATAGTGAGTGGTATAAATTACCAAAATGGTGATGGAATCGTGCAACCGCTGGAATGAGTGCCAATTAGAGCTTAGGGGGTGACAAATTTAAGGTATAGAGGGTGAGGTGGGGAAAAGGGTGATTAGGAAAGCAACGGAAATTAATTGGGGGTACATTTAGCGAGCAGGAGCGAGTCTCCTTTGCGCGGCACATGTTCAGGTGACGCGGTCGGCAAAGCGTATTTCCGGTCCCGGGGCAGCGCGTGGCCGCCTCGACACGATTCGCTTCTTCAGGTGGAAATTTTTCACCTGCTGCACCTGTTGGAATTGAGCCTGTAGGCACAATTTTGATGAAAAAAAATAAAATAAAATGGAGGGTGACAAAATAAAAAATAATCTAAATAAAAAATAAAGATGAGTACAGTGGAAAAGTAACTTGTTATTAGAGTTATTTTAGTCTTTTGTGTACTGTATTTGACTGTAAAAAGTTGTTTCTGAGAGTTTTATTCAGCCATTTGATGCATTGAATTGAGTTATAAATTATTCTGAATAGAATCAACAGTTTATTTGTGCTGTAGAAGGAAGACTATTAAGTGTAATTTACTATTTCAAGATTTATTAGACATTTCTCTGAACTGGTTCTCTTAATACCGTAGGTAGATTATAGTTTACTGTGTTTACCTTGTGCTTGTCATAACTCATTTCCTGCTTATGGTCGAGTCCATTGTATTAACTTCAAACTTTGTTATGTCTAAACTCAAACAGCATCATTTAATTAAATATTGCAATTTTTTTTTTTATGTAGAAGAAAAAATGACACACATTTTAGATACTAATTTGCATTTTTTTGATGTGCACCTTTAAGCTTAAAAGAATGGATCACTGTTTATTTATTCATGTTATTTCTCTTACTGCATTTTAATTTTTGTCATCTGCAAAGCGATGAAATTGATCACTAAGAAAATAATTTCTTATATAATAAGATAAGACTGAGCATTAAAGCAAAATTCTCATGTTTGGAATGCAATTATAAATTTGCATATGGTATAAACTTTTTTCTAACAGTTGAAACACCTGCTTAAAAGTTGGTTTTTGACTAAAATAAAAACATCTGTTAGATTAGCAAAATTACGTTTTCCTAAATAAAATTCGCTGTTTTTTTATACGTTTGTGAGATCGTCATCTGGTGTTGAACAGATTGAAACTTAAAAGACGAGGGATTTTGAACGAAAATATAAAACGCGAAACATACATTCACAAACTGTTAATTCGCAAAATACAATATATGTATCCTGTTTCTCACTTCATAAACTGAATTTTTGGTTTTTTTTCCTGTTTATTTGTATGTCTATTTTAGCATTAAATAGTTAAATATTCTCATTTCGCTGAATTATGGTAACAGTTCGCGATTCGTCAGTTTAGCGAATCAAACACTTCACGTTTTTAACATTTTAAGCAAAACATTTCGTGTTTTTTTGGCAAACCAAATTTTGCAATTTGTGCTATTCTCCATTTATACAGTACGTTCGTGCTATATCTGGCATCTCAAACATAAAAATATATCCCAACCCAACCCAACTTTTTTTTTTTTTTTTAATGTTAAAACGTCGAAACTATCTCATTGAGATTGTGACAGCGCCATCTGTTGTTGAACAGATAGAAACTGAAAAATGGCCATATCCCATCTAACAACCACAAAATGCATAGCATCTTTGAAATGCGATCGATCGGGTGTATCACCCACCTTGGATTAAGCCGTGACAAAATACTACCGGTAATTTGAGCGCAGCCTGCCGTTAAACATTAGCCACGTGCATCCCGGACCTTTAAACAACCTGAAGGGACGTTGACTTCCGTTAACTCAACATCTGTTCTCGAAATGAAGAGAAAAAGAAAATGGGGAAAAAATATCGAGTGATCTTGACGAAGCGGTCATTAAAGGTTTATAGAAAAGTCAAGTGGAGTAAAAGAGTTTATGGGGGGTTCTTGAAGCGACGACCTTGACGCATCAGGTCAAATGAGATGATGGCTGAGGGAGAAGGTAATTTGTGAGTGAAGGCGTAATTAGAAAGAGAACTGGCGACAGGTGCTGCGAAGAAGAAGAAACGGAGGGGAAAAAATTGGAGATGAGAAAGGAGGAAGTCTCAAGTTTTTACACGCGCTAAACGTCCCAGTTTAATTTTTTCTTCTTTTACTCTGTACCCCTCTAGGGCAAATGATGGGTTTTTATTTTGTTTTTCGGCAACAAAATTGTTTCTGTTCTGTAAATATTGAATAAATGTATAAGAATAGAAGGTGAGATGATGAGAGATTAAGTGTTTTAGTGTTGATGTACCGGTAATCAAAAGGTTACTTATCGTACTGGTAAACTGGTAAACATTGAAGTAAACTTTGAAATGAATTGACATTTTTTTTTATCTGAAAACTTTAACATACTTAGGCAGATTTTTATTATTGACTATATATCATAAAAATTTTCTGAGTTTTACTCCTTAATTTAAAAAAAAAAAAAAAGGATAAAGTGTTAAAATTACTCGCCATTCTTTGCACAGTAAAATGTTTCATGGTTTTTGTGAAATTTTGTTGCCACCTTTCAAAAAATATACTTTAAACAAAAAATTTTTTTTTTACATTTTTAAGCAGAATAATGATAAAATGTATATGCTAAATTCAGTTTTGAGATCACTTAAATATTTAATTTGAATAAAATGAATGCCAGATGTGATTATAATTTCACTTTTTTTTGTATAAAACTATTTTAAAATTTTTTTTATAATATTTGAAGGGGTAATATGGAAAAATGAACATGCACTGCAACATGCTGTTAAAAGTTTCCCCAAAATGCTCTTAGAAGTGACTTAATTCAGTGTTCTTTGTTTGAAAAATGCGACAATGAGTTTTCAGTAAATGTTATGACCTTAAAGCCCTTAGAAAAGTAGAACAATGATAATTAAATAAATTTCAAATTAAAAATTATTTTCTACTGCTATGGGCAACACGATTTATTTAATGTATCAAAAATGACTATTTTACAAAGTATCACTTTATGAATTTTTTTTTACAAGATAACAAGATATCACTTACTGTTAATAACCAAATAATTTTTAAATTATGATCAAATCTTTATTTTAAACATAAGATTTACAATATTTTTTCACTAAAATAAATGGCATGTAATCCTTTTTTTTTAACATTTTGTTCAAAGTATACCTCGTGATCAAAATTTTACGTAATAAAATGTAGCATAGTCGAAAAGGTTATTAGAAGAGTTGGAATTGGGAGTCTGTTTTACTACAAAGCACCATGGTAACTGGAAGTACTTTTACATCAATCAAAAGTATTTTAATAGTTTTGAAATCATGTTATTGTACACAATTAGGCCTAAATCTCTTGGAAATATGGTACAGGCAAAGATGATTGAAAATTCAAACTTTCTCGTTGCAAAATCCTTAAATCCACCTTGCACAAATTCCACGTGTAAACCCCGTGTAGATAAACCGTTTTACCGTTATTTCCAGCCGGGCACCTTTGACTGGCCGGACTTGCCAGAGGAATGTCTTTGAAGTCGGCGTCACTTTTTTTCCATCGCTTATTATTGTTGCTCGCAAGATTTTTTTCCTTTTCTATGGCATCTTCTCTTCACAGACTTCTTCCTCCAACCTGGCGTTCAAACGTTGAGGGTCAAAGGTGAACAGGTGAAGCCGGTCGTCGGTTGCATGACGGACTGGTCTAGGCCCCCTTTATATTTTTCCCAAACAGCGTAACCAGACATGGAAACAGGTAGACGCCACCCCAGACTTCATCAACGCCTCATTGTGACGGCGGCCTTCGATTCCTTAAATCAAAATCCACACCTTATTCCCGTCTCAATCTTGCACAACAACATTCAATGGGGTTAAGCTTAGATCAAACCTTTCAGGGTCAACGTGGGTCGAGACACCATACACTGCACCCGAAGTAAAAATGTTGGGAAAATGGGAAACCTGTCTAGTTTTAAAAGGGCTCAGGGCTGTGCCATGTGTCGCCGACGCCGACTACGACCACATTAAGTCCAACCCGTTATGTCTTGGCTCATTCTTGATCGTGTTAAAAGACTTTTTTAATGAAGATGCTTCAATACCTCGTCTTAGCAGTTTCAAACGTGGTAAAAAAATATAATAATTTTGTGGTTTATAATGCTGAATATAAGTTTACAAAACTACATCTAAATTTATAATACTAAATCCACAATGCTGTATCTATTTTTTATAATTTTTTTAAAGTAATTTTGAGGTTTATAAGTTCTGAATATCTGAATTCTAATTTTTAATTCTAAAATGCAATTTTCGGCTGGTTCAAAAATGTCGAAATTGAACCGGAAGCGTCAAAACTTTAAATCAAAATACCAACTTTTACACATTACAGTACGGTACTTGGTTGTTTTGAAACAGGTGAATCTATTGTAAAGATGGGACACACCACAAACACAATTGTTCACATGACTTAAAAGGTAGACTCGGAGCCAGGCAGGCTTAGCTTTTAGACATCCAAGGCAATGAAGCGTCAATGATGCGCAGTCTAAGAGGAGAAGAAGGACAGGTGTTTGCGGTTCAGTTAAGGCTGTGCACTGTGAAGGTCACAGAACGAGGAAATACAAACAAATTAAAGCGAAAATACATTGCCCTTTCGCATAAAAACAGATAAAAAATAATAAAAAAACAACAATTTAATGCAAAATTTCGGCAACTTTTAACAATTTCTTATAATAAATATACACTGTGTTTACGTGGACAAAGTCAGAAAATTCGACTTCGACATGTAAACACTTCAGATTTAAAAAATACGAATTTTTTAAATCTTTCAAAAATAGGTGGATTATTTTAAAGGAGAATCAAAACTCTTTAAATTTTATGTCATGTAAATGCGGATTTTGATTCTACGTATTTTAAGCTCATGCGATTGCACAGAACAATCTTTTTTTTCTGTTGTCATGACAACACACTAGCAACTTATTGGGCCAAGCAATTCGCCCGAAATAACAAAAAAATAACTTTTTAAACTATAATTAAAGTAGAAACTAGAAACTAATTTAATTTATAACATCAATTCTATCATTTTATCGACAAAATAAATGCAGATAAATATAAATGTGCATCGTCGTAAATATTGTCACTCGTCTCGCCACTCTATTGCTCAGGCAACCCTGTTGCGCAGATCACGTGACAAGTAAAAAATACAAATATATAAACACATGCTACTATCGTATTTGTTTAATCCGGGATTCAGAAACTCCGGATTATTTAGTCCATGTAAACTTAGTGATAGAAATATCCCACGTCGCAAAATCGAAGACTGGTATTATTCTCCGTCGAATATGGGTGCATTGAAAACAGGAAAAAAGTCTGTTGGGTGATGGGAGTTGCCTTGCCCTTGGCCTCGCGTCAAAGACTCATGAAAAGCGCGGGAATTCGGCCATGGACGCGTTTTTCTTTCTTGTTTTTCCCCCTCTGCACTTCTATTCACACACTACCCCTTTCTCCGACCGACAGGTAGCACCCCTTGAACCTGTTGCAGACCCGCATTCCGACGAGTCAGCGACGCGCGCAGCAGGTGTATCTCGGCTACTCTCAATAGGGCGGTGACCAAGTCTGAGCCTACGGGGGTCACGACCTAGCACCAGCGCCCTGCAGCGGACGCACCTTTTTTTTTACACAGGTATTGTCGTGAGTTGTGAAGCAGGTGTCGTTGTGCGAGACATCTTTTATCTTTTATCTTTTTTTTTTTTTTTTTTTTTTATTTTTTATTTTTTTTTTTTATTTAAAAAAATTTTAAATTTTTTTAATAAATAGCGCTGTTTTTTTATTTTTAAATTCCACATTACATTCACGTCTTTGAGGTTCAATTTATATGCTTTATTTTTTTCCTCAATCAATTTTTTTGTCTCATCTTCGCTCAGGGAGGGTCATCTTGGAGCAGGTGAAGTCTTGACTGCTCCTCCGTTATTACGTAATACAGTATTTTTTTTATTTTTTATTTATTATTTTGCAGGTAATAAAGTGACGTGGTTGGGTAGCAGGTGCAGTTGAGTGAAGACCAAATTTGAGTGGGAGGAGAAAATAATTTGTCAGAGGGTTTGTAGGTTGGAGCAATGTTTTTGACAGGTGAAGATGAACACTTGTTAAGTGTATGAGGAAGTTTTTTTTTTATTCCTCACCCCACTCAAATTTAATAGTTGTTTTTGATCTGAATAGCAAGTGAAAGAAAACATTATGTGATAATTGAGGTGATGATGGGGATTGAGAATGAAGTTATATTTTAGATAAATTTAGAGTTTGAATTTTTTTTCCCCTCGTGGAATTGAAATTCGTGTTATGAGTTTGGTGCTGAACTTGTATTTTCCCCCTTTTTCTGTTGCTCAAAGGCTAGAAATACCTGTCTGCATGGGTGAAAGTGGTTATTAGGAGTGTGGCTTTTGGCGGGTTAAAAATTCCTGAGAAAAAGCTGAACCTTGAATCGGGTTCTTTTATTTGTGCGACATAAGGTAAATTGCGAGCTAGGAGCGGCAACCGGTCGCTGTGGTGAGGGAAAGGATGAAATAATAAAAAATGGGTGGAAAAAAGGTGACACCAGTCAAACCGCCAGATAGTTAAACTGGTTAATTTGTCTGAAATAAAGTTTTTGTCACTAAAAAAAAAAAAAATATATAAAAAATATCTAGCAACTTTGCAGTAACTGACATCTGGTGAGACTTTGAAAATCTTTTCCAATGTGAAATAATTATTAAGTTTAACTTTTAAGTTAAGTTTTACTAATTTTTGTAAACCAGAAATGCAATTCTTTATGTAAACATATCAAATGACAAGTAATGAACAGTCATTTGCATATATTTTTTATTTATATGTAAAAAACTGTATTTTTGGTTACGAGTTTAAGTAGTTTTATTCCTTGTTATCCGCATAAATTATCCTAATATACGGTACCGTATTTGCACAAAAAATATGAAATAAATTTTTATTTTAATATTTTAAATTACTGTAACTGAAAATATTTTGTGTATGGTACTAGTTCTGTCTTCTCCCACTACACTAAAACATTTATTATTAACTTAAAAAAAAATTTCGATTTAATGTTTTATATACCGGTAGTAGATTTCATTTAAGGCCTGTGCGCAAAGCACCATCTAATGGTGGAATTAGTAACGACTTGAACATCAGAATTTAATTTAAAGCTCAAATTTAACAAAACTAATGGATACATACATCAAGATAAAGCAGAATATCAGAGTTTTATACTTCTAGTACTGTTCAATCGAGTCTAAATTTGAGTACTCAACTCTTTTTTGGATGTTTAGAGAATATGTTCAGATAGATGTCACAAACACAGAAACAAATATCAAACTGATTACTTGGCTTGGATAACTAAAACATTTGGTCATGCAGACATATATTTAGTATGTGTAGAATGAAATAAACACATAGACAAAACGAATGGACATTAAAAATTCCTGATTATGGTGTCTGAATGTCCACTATCTAAGAAAATCTTTTTTTTTCTACTTCTTCTTGAGTTTATATAGGTGTGTCTGTAGTATTCAAATTTTTGTATAAGAATATCTATCTGAGATACCCATGTATTCGAGTTTCAGAGTTATTCATGTGTCCGACAATCCCATTTTTCACATAAACGTCACGTGTTCTTGATTCTTGTCATGTGGTTTAAGTACACTTACTTAGACCTCATGACAAAACTCCACGTGTGCATATATTTGATAATTTAAGCTTTCATATATTGCAAGTTCGAATGCATTTATAGTATTTATATCTCCATTTTATTGTGTTCCGTGTTTGATATTCGAAAATGGAGCGGAAACTAATTATGTGGCATAAAAAGTGTAATTTTCATTTACACCAGTGGAGTTTCTTAGA
Organism: Geophilus truncorum; assembly: GCA_034695745.1. Lineage (NCBI taxonomy): Eukaryota > Metazoa > Arthropoda > Chilopoda > Geophilomorpha > Geophilidae > Geophilus > Geophilus truncorum. The sequence continues at coordinate 6,483 of JAQFZP010000314.1, read as the reverse complement.
TTGAGCAGTGTTAGTACATTCAGCTTTTTGTAATAATAACAATAAAAATAATAATATAATAATTCACTTAATTGCAAGTCTAATAACTTTTAAGACTATGGTGATTAAAAATTGAGTGGCAATTTCAACTTGATCAAGACATGGGTCAAATTTATTGCAGTTAGCTTCACCACACCACATATGATATACTCACAAGGGGAGCACATGGTAGGAAGGTAAACAAAAAAGTTTCAAATTTACATATTAGACTCTCCAAACACATGTAAAAGGTTTCCTAAATTCTTAGCTTGCACCTCTGCTCTGGTTTAGAGTACCGGTAAAACATCTTTGAAATTTGCACTTTTTTTTTTTTGCATTTTTAACACCATTTTATGCAAATTCAGTAAAAAAATTCAAAAAATAGTGCAAAAATATTTGTGAAATTTGCACTATATTTTTGAAATTTTTTTTATTGAATTTGCATAAAATGGTGTTAAAAATGCAAAAATAAAAAATGCAAATTTTAAAGATGTTTTACTCTAAACCAGAGCAGAGGTGCAAGCTAAAAATTTAGGAAACCTTTTACATGTGTTTGAAGAGTTTAATGTGTAAATTTGAAACTTTTTTGTTTACTTTCATACCATGTGCTCCCCTAGTCAGAAATAAAAGCAAATTTTAAGTAATATTTTTAAAATTTCATTATTTGCGCAGTTTTTGTTTTTTGACAAACATGTAAACAGATGAACGAACGTAAACTATTTGTTTATACGGTCATATACATCTGTACGTTTCAATGTATACGTATGCGTTTGCGCAGTGAGGTCCTTCGACGTACAGACGTAAACACGCTAAAAAAAAAAAACAATAGTGGCGCCTTCTTTCCACATAAACCGTAAATTTTTCTAAAATGTCATAAGTTTGGGAGTTTGCACAATGTTTACCATTTTTAATCAGGGATCTCGTATAAACGTGTAGACCAGTGGTTCTCAAAGTCGTGGGTCACGAGCAAAATTTTGAAATGCTACTATAGTATAGCATATATGCTTCATTTTGAGCAATAAATCATATTTTCTATTAATATTGAATACATAAGAAATTTGTCAATTTAATTTTAAATTTGATCTTAATTTTAAAAATAGCAGTTAAAAATAATTAATTATCATTTAATTTAAAGTTTTATTGCAAGTTGGATGGGTCGCGATGCTGAAAAGTTTGAGAACCACTGATGTAGAAGAGGCTGTACATATAATTTTAACGTGTTAACCGTCTGTACATCTCTTCATTTGAGATGCGCAAACACTATTCACAGACGATAAAATTCAAGGAGGAAAGCTTGAAATTATATTAATCTTAGAAGTAATAAAATTTGAAAGTTGTCCAAATTAAATAATGCAAATCAGTTTATTTGTGTTGTATTACTTGATGTAAATACTACTTCTGGTGTAAGGAAGCGCCATCTCTTGAAATCATTTGTAACTTCATTTAATTTCATGTAACGCTCCCTATAATCATCGCTTGTAAATAACTTGTTAATAAACTTTCAGTTTATCATCCTAACACTGGTATAGCTTCTAAATTGTGGTAAAAATGCTAAAATCTGTAAAAATTTAAAATTTTTGTATTTTTTATTTTTTATTGAAATATTTCATCATTACTGTAATGTTACAAGAATTGTCGTTACGCCGACTCTCACTAAGCGGCGACACTGAAATGAGAAAATCTATTAAGGGAAAGGGAGAATATAGTTGACCAGTACAGCTCAGTAACTATTAATGACAAATGACTAATAGCATGGGGCGACTTTGGCAATTTACTTTGTTATGACTTATGACTTTGTACTGCTCTTAGTGGGGAGAAATTTTTTAAAAATAAAATTTATATAATAAAAGTTAAGACTATGGTGGCTGAGAAGGACAAAGTGATTTCAAAATGTGTTTTAATAAATTGTAAAGGTATGATGTGGAATGTACTGTAGGTCCAGTATTCTACAATGGCACTGACTGCACAACATTACCTGTTGGAAGTTGGAAGTTCGCTCAGCCAAGCAGATGGCGCCCACTAACGGCGCTCATATGAACTAATTGGGTCATGTGACCTGCTGTTGTTGTATTACTCACTTGTCTTTGTAACCATTGCTGTGAATCCAGTTTTGTTTTGTTTTGTTTTGTTTCAACTCATTCCTGATTGAACACCCTGCTACATTACTGTTGATTCGGAACTAAGAACTTAGAATAAATCATCAAAGTTCTTAAATTCGAATTTGGTACCAGTATTCGAGTTTAGTGTAAATAAGAAAGGAGTGAAGAAAAAGCCCTTACGCGATAAAGGGTTAAAAAGTTAACATGATTTGAAGTTGAGCGGTGCCATCGCCGCAGTTCGAGTCGACCGCGATCAACTGCAAAGACCGTCGACAGTGGTGCAACGCAGTGCAGCATCGGGCAGCATTCTGTCATTCTAGAATTGCATATAAATTCGGTTCAGGCACTTCCTATAGTCTGATCGAAAAGTTAGATACGTCATCGAAAAGGGGGCATCTGGAAACCTCTAGTTATGAAAGCCCAGCAAGCAAGTCTGTGGACTGTGGTATCAGCATAATAGTTCGCCAGCACACTTTGCAATAACAACATGAGATCATCTAAATAAGATGTTTCGTATTGGGACATTGACATTGGTGACAATTTTGGACGCTTATATGTTGAAAATAAATCTCAAAATAGCATTTTATGTTATAAACTGGTAACTCAGAAATCATAAAATGACGTCAGAACGTTTAAAATGCGCGCCCGCCACTTGCTTTGTTTTGATTGGTCGTAGCGTCATTGCCTCGTTGCCTCGACCAATCAAAACGCTTGGCGTGATATAAACTTTTTCATTAGGTATATCAATTGGACAACAGATGGCAGCACTTGTCCAGTGTTGTCAACAACTTGCATCATTTGCTCAAGGTTTCACTTGTGTGATTGTGTCAAACTTGAATCTGTTCTACTGCATTTTCCAACAATGAGTAACAAACATCAAAACAGTATTATGAAGTGAACAATATTTTTTACAAGTTTTAAGGGGGCTGGTACTCTTGCATTGACGCTTTTTTTTGTTGCTAGATGGCGCCACGGTCTAATATAGAAATCAGTGGAAAAGGTTTTACCATTTCTTTCTCGCTAAATACACCCATACCTCGTTAAATCACTCTTTATACGGCCTTCGGTTATTATTTATATTTACGGCCTAATTTTTGCCGTATTATGATTCGTTTATAGGACATTTTCACTTTACGGCCAACTTTCCGGGAACGTAACTCAGCCGTACTCCATAAATTGTCACTAAAAAAAAATTCGAAGATGCTTGACAACTACCGAACGATCGTTCCCAAAATTTTAAACTTTTGACTACAAATGTTTGAAAAAAATTAGTTTTATTAGCTAGCATTAAAAAATGATTAAAAATATTTTTTTTCCTGATTTTTCAAGACCCAATTTTTAAATTTTGGGGATCATCCTACCTTCAGCTAGTTGTCAAGCATCTTCGAATTTATTTTGGTGACAATTCGAGTATTTAGCAAAAAAGAGTGGAAATTGTTTTCCCACTGATTTCTATATTAGACCGTGGCGCCATCTAGCAGTCAAAAATAGCGTAAATGCAAGGCTATCCAGCCCTCTTAATAATGGGTGTAACACGACTTACCAATCTGCATACAAATAGAAAATTTAGAAACACAACAAAATAAATCCTGGAAGTACAATCAGTAATCAGCCAAGTAATAATAATTCTATGAAATAACACATTTGGTTCAGTTCCAAAAAAATTCCTTGAATAACAAGAAGAAGAAAAAAAATGCTAAAAAGAAAAAAACAGCCAAACTTTTTTTTATTACGTTACATTAATTTCACCTCTTATATTTATATACAATTAATACACAAAAACAGGGCACACAATAAAGAACAGACTGTATGAAAACCGTATAATAGTGGAATCCTGCCCTCACATTGTTTTTGACATCTGAAATCATAATGGTTTATTGACCAACTGATAATGACAGTGACGAAGATCATACAAGTCGATTTAAACCTTGCATTCTGCTAATGTTCCATAGTTGTTGGCACACGATGTAGATCAGTAATAAATAGCAGTGAATTTTCGAAAAAAACAAATTAAATGTAAATGAAATAATATACAAACAACAAGAAAATATGTCAATTGCAGCGCGTTTCTTCCACCATGCTGGTGCACTGTTCACACATGACACGACAACACCAAACAAAACGACAGTTACACTTGTCGGTTACTTCGTGAATTAAAGTGTGATAGCCTCGTCCACAACATAAAAGTCGACATCCATCCATACCATAACTACTACGGTTACACGTTCGGCCTTGTGTACCCAAAACTCCAACACTAGAATAAATTAAAAAATAATTAAGTAATAATTTGACACATGTTATGTAAGTATCAGAATTGAGAAAAGGTGCTTTAAAAGATATTTCTAGTTCACTAATTATCTAATTCTTTCATTATTCTTCACTCATCTATAAGTGAAGAAATATTTTTGGTGTCTGGTGTACACCTGAAGTCAATAATTACTAAGTGAAAACATGTGGAAGTTGTAAAAGGTATTTTTAGTAAATATTTTTTTTTTCACCAATTCTCAATTGATTTTGTATTTTATTTTATTTTTTATTTTTTTAAATAATAAACCTTTCGTTTCTTTCGCAGTAATCCGGCGACTCCTCCAAATACACGAGATCCTTTTTGGTTGGTTTTTTGTGATTTTTACTTATAGGGCGCAATCTTTTCTTCTTTCTTTTAACCATCTTAACAAAGGAAGCTCCGTCCAGTCTGGAAGTGAGTTCATCTCCAACAAGCCTAAAATTCGCCATTCGCCGCCAACAAACTCTCACTGAGCAACTTCCAGACACTCCGTGGCATTTGCAGACGAGTTCCATTTTTGAACGAATAGACTGGAAAAAAAAATAAAAAATTTTTAAAAATTTTAAAAATTATTTTGTACAAGTCTTTTCCTAGTACGTATTACGGTACGTAATTCACACGGTATTCTATACCGACATCTGGAATTTTCAGATCAGATGAAAACTCCAGATATAAACAAAAAGTTTTTAAATCAGTTTTATTACTATCCAGGGACTAATTGAACTCAACAAATTAGCATCATTGCCGGACTTCAATTAGAACCCCTCTCGCATATGAATCAGAGCTCGAAATTAAATGTTTGATAGAAATCAGTAGCGTATAGGTCTGCGGTACATGATTTCACAGCCAGTCACAATACGATATGAACTTACTCGTCTCCCTGCTTCGTTATTATGTAAATTCATAAGTCCCTCGGCCTCATTTTCATTTTCCCTCGAGTCGACGAAATCCTTGCTGAACGATTCCCCGAACCGAACATCTTCCGAGCATCCTCCCCATTCCCATTTGCCTTTGGTCGATTTAGTCCTGACTTTGTCGTCGCAGCCGCACTCGGCAATCTCTCCTTTGCTGCACGAACGGGTGATGCTGTACGCGACTCCTGCTGCCGAGATGGCGTAGACGTACGCCTTTTCCCTGCTCCCTGAAAACTGCGTTCGTCATTACAATAGAAAAATAAAATTTTGCGAAACGAAAAAACCAGTCTTGGGGACCAAATTTGAACAAGTTTCCCCAAGACTTGGAAAAACTTACTTATCTTGAGCATCCCGCCGAAAACCGACGGCGAGTCGGAAAAGGTGGAGCAATTCCATCTGGACATGCGAAACTGATACTGGCACTCGTCGATGCCCATTTTGGCTCCGTGTCCTACGGATTTGAGCACATTCTCGCTCAGGTCGCATAACTCCTTTTGTCTCTTTACCAGGTAGTGAAGTTTGCTGCAATGTTGTTTGTAGTTGGTGGCCTTGAGTTCTAAGGTGCTCTGGTAAGTGCTTGGCATTCCCAGCAACCTGAAAAATGAATGTGTACCTTCATTTTAATGACTCCTTCTACGGGTGGGTCCCTCATTGGCATTTTTTTGCCACTTTTTTTTTTTCCTCCTCCCGAGTTAAAAATATTTTTATTTTCGATCGTAAAGATAAGAAAACTGGTGGTCGGTGCGTGTGGGGTCCAGCAATGAGGAAGACGCGGGTGGGCAACCAAATTGCTTTACTTTTTTCCTCTTTCGCATGACTTTTAAGTCAATATTGAAAATGAGGGAGAGGGATTTTATTTAGTTAAGTGGAATGAATCGGAGAAACAGAGGGAAAGAGAAGCTCGCGATCCGGCCTCTCATCGATGCGTGAAAGTAGCAGCTGGTGACGGGCGTTCACAGTTCGTTCACGCTCTAACCACATTATTTCTGCTTGCATTACTTTTTCAAATATCCCCAATGAATGTATCAACCATTTAAACAACATCTGGGACGTTCGTTCGATAAAACATTTTAGGTTATTTTACCTTTTACAACCCAACTCCATAAAAGTTCGCCCACCTCGTTTTTTAGCAAGGGGTATCAACAGAAAAATGCAATAAACAAAG
>JAQFZP010000313.1:0-41147 GCA_034695745.1 Geophilus truncorum | reverse complement strand
AGTCCATACTGAATATCTTTTAGACTGCAATAGGCACGTCGCTTTACTACTGTATAAAACTAATCTTTTACAGCAAAATTTTACTTAATGCTACATATTAAATTTACTTGCATTTCTTAAATAGTGCCAATGTCTTTGCACATGCCACTGACATGCAACTGATGTGACATTTTCTACTAATTTTCTGGGTGGGTGGGTGGGTGGGGAGGAGAACTTTTAAGCTCTTATGTTTTTGGTTTATAATTAACTGGGGAATAAAATATAAAAAAAGGATTGGTAAATGATAGAGAAGTGTTGTCATCTAAAGTATTATTGACTATACCTGAATAGTTAGAGTTCATTACTAAGCAACCATTGCTAGGCAACTGTTGCCAAGCATTATACCTGTAGCTTAAATCTATTATTACACTTGATCTATTGTATTTTCCTAACACCAAATAAAATTCTTCACTAGTGAACACATCTCATTTTTATTTTTTGTGCCAAAATGGATTAAGTGCCCAGGTCATTTAGTTTACAAACTTTTATAGTTTAATATGTAGTTTTTATGCCATCTTTTATGCTGCTTTGAGAAATATACTGTTTATTAGAGTTTGTGCATATAAATTATTTAAAATATCATTCGCAAATTCGCAATAGTCGTATGCATTCGAAGCTGGGACGATTTGTGCGTGCAAATACCAATGTCCAAGAAAACAAATCCAATCAACGAATCTTACACTTTTTTTCTCAATTAATTTCAAAGTCTAAACGGTCGTCGTTGCCTACACTATTTAAATCAATACACGTCCGTGTTTGATATTGCTTAATACCACTAACATCATCAGACTCATCAGATTCTGCAAGTAACTTTTGTAGATTCAAACATTTTTTGTGCAAATCATCATCATCTGATAAGTTCTTTAGATTGGAAGTGTTAAATAAGAATTCAAAGTTATCATTAAATTTCCACGTTTGATTAAATCGTTTATTAATTGCTCTATCAAGTAATACATTGAAAATTATACTCTAAATTTCTTTTTTGGATTGTGAATTGATTCATCCTCTGCTTGCTTCATATAAAAATTGTTTTTTTTAGCCTTTCTTAATCGCACAGTGGATTCTGCTTGAAATGTTTGTTTCTCAGGATCCATTTCCAATTCTTTAGCTAACTCTATAGCTGAAACTTGAGCATTCACAAAACCATTTTCTTTATATTGCACTAAAAACTTTTCAGCACACTGCAAAAGCCTCAATGCTTGGTCAAGTTGCAAATTCTTTTGTTGTAGTGAGTTGCTAATAAGATTAATTTGCACTAATATGTCATACCAAATAACCAATGTTACTAAAAACTTAAAACTTTTTAATTCTTTGGCAATAGAAAATGCTTGGTATCACTTGTTTTATCTGCAACATCAATAAAACTTTTAATTTCATTAGTGGCCATTATTTTCTGAATATTGGCAGTCTCATACTTAAAAAGACAATGAAATTTTAATTTAACCTCAACCCTATTTGTACTTTTCTTAGTTTAAACTGGCAATATTCACTGACTCACTCACTCTTAGTCTAAAGCACTATAAATCTTCAAAATTACCTGCAAATTGAAACTGAAGTTGGTAAAATTATGGTTGCTAAAGGTTGGGTAATATACTGTAATTTCAAACAGTTATCACAAAAATCTTCTACTTTATTAATGAAATTTTGAGCAATTTCATTGTGGTTGACTTAGATTTTTTCTTACTATCTAACCGTTTTTGATTTAAGCTTACTAATGCACCATTTACTGAAGATTTTTTAAACATCAGTATTCAATCTTTTCTTTGAAGACAACATTTTTTGCTTTGATGGTTGAATTATAAGCATATACTTTAAAGTCTGGTTTTGGCTTTATTGAATAGTAAAATTTAATCAAGCTTTTAATTTCTTCTAGTGGCTATTATTTTCTGAATGTTGGCAGTGTCAGAACTTCTAAGTCTTTATGTACTATTATAAAACTAATCTTTTACAGCAAAATTTTATTTATAATGCTATACTGTATATTAAATTTACTTGGATTTCTTAAATGGTGCCACGGTCTTTGCACATGCCACTGATATGACATTTTCTACTAATATTCTGGGTGGGTGGGTGGGTGGGTGTGGAGGGGAACTTCTGAGACTATGTTTTTGGCTTATATTTAAGGGGGGAATAAAAATATAAAAAATATTGGTAAATGGTAAGGAATAGTAGTATGGAGTTGTAGGAATGTATTGCACTCCTCAATACGAAGGTAAAATGTTTGATTACTGGTATCATTGATTTGTAATCTAAGATGCCCACTAATCCAAAGCAAGCATTTTTTTTCCTAATTGCTGAAACTATAGCCTAAAAACATTTTTAATTGTCAAGAAAATGTTTTTTTAAGAACGTTCTACTGAAATTCTAAATCATAAAATAGTCACATTAGATTTTCAATAAGCTTAAATCCGAAGCAGGAGGTGCGTGATCATGGTGGTATTTCCACTCTCAAGATGGACAGTCATGAGAATAATAGTGATAGACCCAACATAATCCTCGACAATATTTAGTTGCCTCATGTCGCCGAAATGTGGCCGATTTTTTTTCTCTAGTTTTGCAATTCCACCCATGATTATGTTTATATGTGGTCAATTCGCACTTTTTCACCCTCTGTCAAGTAACCAATTTGTGCTACAGTAGCATCGAACACGTCGTGCACCGATGTTTACTTGTTTCACAAAATTGACATTTTAGCATAAAACATGTTTATGTATGGTACCGGTATACAATAAAATAAATCAGGGCAATGGAGTTAACTGATAGTGAATCGGAGCCTGTTTTACACAATTTCCTTGGACACCGTTATTGCTTCTGCTGACCCTTCTTTGACCGCATGCCGTTCAACGATTTCGATTCGTGAACGATGACAGGAATCACCTGTTCCCCTGACGTTTCTCTTACTCTTTCTTTCTCATGTAAATTTGTTCTGCTGCTTCAGACACAGTTTCATATGGCTCCCTTATACTCTGATCACGATTAGTCTCGGTCTGCACTATTGCGTAGTGGTTCAGCTTGTGATGATGATAGTTAAACCTTTTTTTCCTAGAAGTAGAATAAATTAGTTGTTTTAGATTAATTTGTCTTAATATTTATTTTCACCTCGAATAATCTAGGATGACTGGGATGTTGGAACACAGGGAAAGTTTAACTTCTTTAAACTTCCCCTGGCTCCAACATTTCTGCCCCTTGACCTTCAAAGGGGATCGCCATGGCAACCGCGATGAAGTCCAGATGTGGGCAACTCGTCTTTGTTCCTCACCACTGGAAGAACATCGTAAAAGCCTGCAATAAAACCATTAAAATGTTAGACAACGTTGCTTTTTGATCTTGACTCTTGAGTAGTGTACTTGTACCTTTCTTGAGTCCGTTGAAAAGCGCAACAAAACATCATTCCTGCCTTCAACGTGGTTTCTGGGCCTGAAAATACGATGAGTTACCCTTGATTGAGTCTTACCTATAAGATAACGGGTCCTCAGTTTCATTCTTGAGTTCTGAGGTCCACAGACGGAGTGATCTCGCTCCGGGAGCTGCAAACAAAGCGGACACTGGGTCAGCGTTCCTCCTCGGGCGCCATCTACCTATAGACGTGGAAACAAAGTATCAGACTCGTAAAAACAAGATTTACCATTGAGCAATACTTCCCGGGAACGTGCGAGTTGACTGGGCTGAGGCTGAGTTGTCTCGAATTAACACTGCAACCCTCGCGATCGACCTGTCTTCGGGACGCGTCGGTGCGAGCGGGATTTTCAGCATTTCATTGGAGATTTTCGGACAGCAAACCGCTTGAAAACGCCGTAGAATCCTTTGTGATGTCCTCCGCAACTTGAAATCTGCAAATACAACAAGTAAGACACGTGAAAACATCGTGATTCCATTGTGAGTCGCAACCCGATACGATCGAGTTACGATGCCATGTTGGATCACTGGATCAAAGCTAGAACCGACTCCAAGGCCGGGGGTGTCTTAACTCCGCAGAACTTCAACCTCTTTATTTTCATATCAATATTAGTAGATTTAATTGTTAGATATTTACCAGATAATATTAGTAGATTTAATTGTTAGTACTTACCGAATAAATAATAATGTCTTGTTTTGAGAAATAACGCGTCCTGTTGCCCAAAAAGTCCGTCACAAGCTTGAAGTCCTACTGACGTGCTGAGTCCAGAATGGCGAGGAAGTAAACAACGTCTTTCGCGATTTTCTTGGGCTATCTTAGGCATTTTCAGTTTATGTCTGAAAAAATGAAAGAAAACAGCAATAAATAAAATTCTTCAGGTGTAGGTAAACTTCCAAGCTATAGCTATCTCGTGATGGAACCAATAGGGCCCAGGGGCGGACTGGCTTACCGGGAAATCGGTGGGCCCTAAGCAAAATTGTAAATTTTGGTATTACGGGGCCCTTTGAATCCTTTTGAGGTGGGCCCTTTTACAAATTTCTACTGGGAAAACTTATGTCATGATAGGGCCTACTGGTTATCTTTTCTCTTCTTAATTGATATTTTTAAACTCTGAGGCTTTTTCTCTTAAAGCATTCTGGGTATATATGAACTGTGCCTGCACACAACACTTGGTCACACTTTGCCCAAAGACCGGGTATCCAAGAGTTAAACAATATTTCTCTGTCTTTCTTTCTCTCTGCAGCCTGACGAATTTTATTTTTTTCTTTGACCTTTTATATTTTTCAAGCACTGTAGATGTTTCCAGTAATTTTTCAGATTTTTAAATGAATAGCAAATGCACTAGGAATATTTTTGGAAGCCATGTTACCATAATAGTGCAGAACATTAATTGAGGTGATATAAATCAATTTTGAGTCAATTTTAAGTGAATTTAATTCAACATTCAAGCTAAAGCCTTCACTTTTCCGTTAGCACACTCGGCTAGGCTTTCTTGCAGTAGAACTAATAAGGCCTACTACTGGTTATTATTTATTTTCTTGGCTTTTATTGGATCTTTTGTTTTGTTGGTAGTCTCTGCATCTCATTGGGCAAGTTGTGGAGGTGTTGTTGGATTGTGTAATATTTAGACTTGAGTACGGTAATAAAGACTTCTGTAATGCATTGGGATTGAGTTATACTGTACTTCGAAATCGTGTTATTGAATACCGGTAAGGATTTTTGTATTTAATGTTTTGTTATAGCTAAAATAGCCAATAGCGACCTTATACAATATTTCTCTTTTTTTTTTGTCTTGTTCTGCTTTCAACTTTAGTTGGCATTTTTGGGTTTTTGTTTTTGAAATTTTGTTCTGTTAGTAAAGTCACGGTCAGTCCAACAATTTCAAAGAGCCAAGGCTTGTGATAGGTCAGTGGAAATTGACAAATCTCGAGTTTATCACTCCACATCTTAACAATTAGGCTCTAGACCAATCATGATGAATGAGGCTTTGTTGAGTCATGACGAGACTTTTGAATAGTTGGACTGACTGAGTTTAGTAAATGGATCCAGTTGGCAAGTTTTGCGAGTTTTATTGGATTGTGTAATTTTAAAAATTGTGCAATATACAGTATTGAGTAATACTTTGGGATTGTGCTAGTAAATAGGGTTTTGATTAAAGCAAACGTAATGCGTCATTAAACAAATTTTATTCTTATTATTTGACTGACTTTGTTTACAGGGCATTTTTTGGTAATATTTTTATATTAGAAAAGTATTTAAACTTTTGGTTACTAATTATCACATACTGCACTATTATTCTATTAACATAAAAGATAGAATAGAAATATTCTAATATTAATAAAAAATGTTATTAAAAAGCATAAGCTTGGGTATATTGAATAAAATGAGTAATAAGTCTAATTAAATATCTTTTTTTTTTAATGAGATGCAGATTTTACTTATCTTTTGTTTGGAAATCGCGATTGTTCTACTGAACAATGCTAATGCGCGAGTGCTCGTCACTAATCGAACAACTTGGATTAATAATATTCGCAACTGCGAATATTCCACTAAAATCCGTTATTTCATTCCGAAATAACCGTAAAATTTGCTTATCAATTCGCGTGTGCCGGTCAGTGGCGAATTGCAGGTTCCTTGCCGGAACCCCACTCTCGTATGCGTAATAAACTTACGATTCGCCCGTCTCTCCAGGTCCTCCGTGATACGGTTACCGTGTGATTAATTCTTTCTGCTCTTGTTGTCTCTTTTCTCGGTCAACAGCATGTTGAGTGGCTCGACTCAAAAATTGTGCCAACAATTGCACTTCGCTCTTGTACGAATCATCACTGAAGAGGAAAGTGCTTAGCTCTTCAACACGCACGCCCAATTTATATGGTGCGGTGCGATCAACAGTGGTGTGTCATTTCGCGGCGGTAGAGGAAACTGCGTCTTCGACGGCGATCTAACGTCATGAGTTAAGGGCAAATGTGGTTCGAATAATTGCCTCTTGGTAGTTTCTACAGTCTTCTTCGTTGGGGTAGACTTCGAACTCCAAGCCGATTGCCTTTGATCTATGGGTTTGGATGCCACATTATCGGCCCAACCCCAACCCTCTTAGTGCATTGTCGCGAGCTGTAACGATTTTTCAGCCTCGAGCACCTTGAGTGGTAATTTTTTCATTATCGGAGGGATGCTCACGGATTGGCGTACTTGTTTCGCATACTGAATCCACTCTTTTACGAGTTTAGGGAATTCCGGATAAATTGCCATTAATGCGGCTGCATCGTGGAAAATAACCTTCCCGTCTGGGTCCGCTACCAGGAAACACCTGGAGCACTGGAACCATCTTCTGGCATCTGCCCCCATAAAGCATCCGCCAGTTGCCCAAGGAGTATCTCGGGGAACGTAACCCTTTCCTTGACAATTCAAACACGGTATCGCATGTGGGTCGCCTGCTATCCCTCCAAGCCACTTTGTGCCAATGCACAAAGCGCACACACCAAAATGGCGAGTATCGAAATCGGTTGGAAGCTGCGGTATTCCGGTAGCCCGCTTATTCTCGATCACGCCCTGGCGTTTCACAAACTTCGCCTGTTTACTTTCTAAATTCGCATTAGAATCAGATGGGTTTTCGAACACTTTCGGATTTTTAATCGCACGCGCGACTATTGTCCCCTGTTTGTTCGGGTACCATTCAAATTCATCTCCACCACCTTGTAGAATCTCTCGTTGTCGATCCATTGATGTGGACCGAATTGGAGATCTCTCTTGACGAATGTTCGTCGATAGCGGCTGTGGCGGAGGTTGCGGTGGTTCCTGCGCGGTTGTAGTGGCGCTCTTGCTCTTTTGCCATTTCATAAACAACGCAAATTCTACTTTTTCCGTTTCTGTTAATTTGGCAGATGTAGTTGGAACCAACGTTGGAACTGTAGTCGGCACTGTCTCCATTTCTCGTTGTTGTCCACCTCGTTGCTGCCGAGCTCAAGAATATTATGGGTATTAAGACACATTGTATTTTTCTCCATTTTTATTGACCTTTGACTGTTATTAGATGCTCGTTACATCAAAACTTGAATGACAGATAAGTGATGTTTTATGAGTATAGGCACGCCCCGAGTTATGAAGGAGTTTTGTTTTGAAGTGTTGTAAGTCGAATTTGTTCGTATGTCGGTTACAGTATGTATTGCACTACTCAAAATGTTGTCTGGTTAGTAGTCTCAGCAATAGGGAGGTAAAGTGTTTGACCATCATTGATATACACGTACAATAAGTCTAACAACATCTTAAGTGGCAAGAAAATGTTTTTCACAAAATTTAGTCACATTAGTCATGTAGTCACATTAGATTTTCAATAGGCTGAAATCTGAAGCAGGAGGTGCGTGATCATGGGGGTATTTCCACTCCCAAGATAGACAGTCATGAAAATAATAATGGTAGACCGAACATAACCCTCAACAATATTCAGTTGCCTTTTGTCGTCGAAATCTGGGTAGTTTATCAGAAAAATCATTAGATTCTTTCTTCTCCAGTTTCGCAATTTCGCCCATGATTATGTTTAGGCGGTCAAGTCGCACTATTTCGCCCTTTGTCAAATAACTTATTTTTGTGACATTTTCTCTGTAAATTTGGTAGAAAGTCATTTCCAATCAAAAAACTCACAAAAATCCAATCATCAATCGCCAGTTTGGGATTTAATCTAATCGGAACATTGACATTTAACTCTGTAATTAAACTTTTTCGCAGTATGTCAATGTTCACAAAGACAAAATGAATTGTCATTAAAAACGAAATTTGTTGTGCTGGGGTAATGCCAGTATTTTTTTTTCTTAAAATAGTCGCATACTGGTCTAATAACTACGAAATTTGGACTGTATGTAGCCAGACACAGCATAATCACATCGAAATCGGGAGAAAACACAGCGGTTTGCGATGTTGCTGTAAAGCGGATGTAGCATCTCGCGTCGAATCGCACGGACGATTTTGTGCTCTCCCTCGCCGAGAAGAGACGAATCAAGAATCACTATTCTGATGTGTCCATAACTGTTTTGCAACGTGTGTGGCAAATAGACAGACAAATCGGTCATGAATTTTGAACCAGGTGCGAATTTTTCGTTTCTGGGAGATCTGGGTCGATGAGTAAATGTTCTTTTTATTTTTCGCTTGTGGTGGATGTCCGTCCATTGCAATGACGAGTGTCTTGGTCACTGTGATGATCCTCAGAAGGTAATTGAGGAAACTTGTGATGAGTTTCATTTCTTCAATTTCGGTTGAATTGGTGCATTGATAAATCACCCAATTTAAATCGACATAAAAGTTGTCAAATTTATTTATTTCGTTTTTTTGGTAATTTCTGATACAATTTTTGTATTTGGAGTTTGAAGACAGGAAATGAAAAAATCCGTTTACGCCCATGACGATACTTCAGATTCTAACTGATGTTGATATACAACTTACATGTTAACATTATGCTTCTTATGTATTAATATACTGTATTATCATTACGCAACAAGAACCTTTTCTGCTAAAACATCATATTTAATACAGTTGGAACCTTGATCGTTTTGGTGATTTATATTTGAATAAAAATAAAAGTTACTATTTATTCACCCAAGTTTGATTTTTCCTAATAAATCGGAGATATTCGACTTTTCGGTTAGAATCTAAAATCTCGTCATAGGCGTAAACGGATTTTTTCATTTCCTGTCTTCAAACTCCAAATACAAAAATTGTATCAGAAATTACCAAAAAAAGGAAATAAATAAATTTGACAACTTTTATGTCGATTTCAATTGGATATGATTGGAAAGAACAGGATCTGCAGTTTGTATTGTGAATTGTGTACTCTTATATAATCTTAATGTTGGTGATAAAAAAAGTTATATCTTTTAAACGGTATTAGTACCGTATACTGTATAGTAGTCTTTTTATGATTGGTTGAGTTTTGAAAATTATTTAAATTTGGTTTGACAGTTTGTTAAATGGGCATATAATATAATGCAGTAGTAAAATGGCTAGTAGGCATTTTCTAGCCAATGGCCAAAGTAACCACTGGCTACCCCAAGTGTAATTTCCTTTTTTTTTTTCTACTCCCTTTTTTACAGGCATTTTTGTTGTGATAAATGAAGAAAAAACTTTTTTATTTAAATGATCAATTCAGCAGTTAATAAGACATCCATAAAAATCCATTACTGAGAGTAAACGAATCTATAAAAATAAAATGAAGGGTATTATAGCTTGTGGTTAACACAACTTTGAAAAAGTTAATTTTTTCTTTTGTATAAAACATGTCGTTAAAATTATTAACTTTTGTATGAGACATACTGAATCAGTTATACGCAGATGGAAATAAAAGTCGGGTAAAAAGTCTCTGGATTAATGTGGAAGACTGGGGTTATTTAGGAAATTCTTGAGAAGCAATTAGATGCCAATAGATACAGTAGAATATATATGCTCTGTTTTTATTTTCTTTTATGGGCTATATTACTGGTTTTTGCTTATCTTTTGATTAGGAGGCTGCACTTACTGTATCTTGTTTTGGCAATTTATAAGCAATCGTAAATGAATGGTGTTCTCTTTTTACTTGTTTCGCTGTTTAATCTAAGCTTTACAATTCTTCAAGTGGTTGATAGTTATATAGTTACAGAACTAAAGTTTTATTTTAGGATTTTTAGATATTGGTTAAAAACTAATTATTCTACTTCAAACACTTATCTGGTGTAAAATGATCGTTTTTCTCGATCTAACTCGAAAAAATGGCAGCCAAAAAATAGGTTTAATCTTGTTTTAGACTGGTTTTAACGTGATTTACACTTGTGCAAAAGATAAACAAACCCACCTACTGTGTTTTCTTGTTTTTTACACGTGCAATATTTCTCTTTAGCTTTGTCCAAAGTAATCCCATTTTATGGTAAGATGATGATTTTACGTGTTGATAGGTGTAATGAAAATTTCGTAGGGGCACTACAACTCTTGTCGATCACGATTTCACTGATAAGATCGCCGACAAATCTGTAATAGGATTCCCGAACATCGCCTTTATCTCGGATGTAAAAATGATGTTTTAGGATAGACAATAGGAGAGCCCAACTTGAAATGGTGCGAGACCTGTGGAAAAACATAGTTAAGGAAAGGGTATTTCTTGCACTGTAAATCCACTGTAAATATCTAAAATTGACTTATAAGTTAAAACTATTGGTTTTTTTCACTGGTTTAACATGGAATTAAATTTGTAACACAAATTATTTGGTTTCCCAGTGTATTATCTTTAGACTGCTCGAATGACTAGAAAATGGCTTCAATCTCTTAATTTTACTTGTAGCTGTTTAGAATTACGGTGTGCTTTTTACAAAAAGGATATTCGATATCCAGAGGTAGTCGTTTTGTAGCATCATCGCTCTTCTTTGTGACGGGTATAGCTGTCAAGCTCTACAAAGTGCTAAAAGAAATGAATTAACCTTTGTAATACCACGTGGGGCCAAATTGATGCGCGCATGAGAAATGGGTTTTGATGCACGAAATGTCCGCAATGCTCGCTGTGATCGAGAGAACTTAACCCTTAAAGTACCAGCTTGTGGATTCTCTGGAAGTTTGACTCTTGTAATTTTTATGTCAATAAATTACTTATTTATGGAATTATTAAGTAATTAACGATTGCTGACATTGAAATTTTAGCATTTGAGGGCAGAGTGGTTTCATATACACGACTACCGGTAATTAAAAGGAATTTCAAAGGGGACTTTAAAAGGTTAAAAGGTAGAATTTGGGCGGGAAAACGAAGCGCGAGATTCCTGCAGAAGGAATAAACTGCAATGCTGCATAAATTTATGCAATACTGCATAAATAAAGCGCGGAGAACGAAAAAAATTTCAATTAACTATTAACACATACTATTAACATATAAGATACAATAGAAATATTCTAATATTAATAAAAAATGTTATTAAAAAGCATAGTCATTTCTCCTGCATCGTAAATTGCAGATAACATCTTAAATTGAGAATAATTGATGGTTATTTTGAAATGGAAAGTTGCTTCAATTTTATAAAGTGGAAAATGGTTTATTGTTGTTTTTTGTACCCTGTACAGTATATGTAAAGTGGAAGTAATTTTTAAAAAATTAAAATATTACACAAAACAATTTTGCACTACCGGTACTTGTAATTAGGTTATTTTCGAGGTTTGGGATTCATTATGTAATAAAACTTGACTATTTTCTTGTGTGGCAATTTGTATTGAATAATGGTTGCAAAAATTTGAATTGTCATACGGTACTAAAGCTTCATTTACATTTATAAAAATTTGTGTTTATATGGATGCAAATGTTCAACTTTCTTGTGATACGTTTTTAATCAAAATCACAAGTTGAAAATTTTCAATTGTTACATCATGTTGTTTGTTGCATAAGGTTTGAGACAATGTGGTCAAGATCGAGGCGCATGAAGTGGTGCAACATTTTGCTTTGCGTCTTGCGTCGCATCGATCTAAACAAGATTTTAGGCTTGACGAAACCTTATTCATCAAGCCTAGACCAGACCTAAATGAAAGCATGCGATAGTAAGCACCATTGACCATTCCTCTTCCTCTCTCTCTCTCCAGTGGCGGATTGGAAATTGCGATTGTGCTACTGAACCAATGCTAATGCTGCTGGAACAGATCAAATCTCCAAACTTGGTAATTGCTCTATCTAAATTTTATCTTTGCTTTCGTTTCGTCGACTGGTTTCTGTATTAGATACTGCTTTCGATTTTTTGATGAAAGTGTTAAAAAAGATGTTTTGGTACTGATTAGTAGCATATTATACTGCTCTGCAAATCATAAACTTTAAGCAATGTCGGTCACTAAGTGCAATTAGTGCATTTAAAGTTGTTATTGTAGTTTTGATTTGCGTGCTTTAATGTCGCAAAACCTTACTGATTTACTGTAAGCAATTTTTTCAAGGTTTCCTGCCTTAGACGTGTCGTGGTCTTCCCCATAATACACTGCAAGTGGGCGTGTTTGCAGTGGAACCAATAGGCTCTACTGGTTGTCTTTTCTCTTGTTTCTTCATTTTTTCATTTTTTTCTGCTTTTGATAGGATTTTGGGTTCATCTGTTCTTTCTTGCATTTTGGTTGGTTGGGTTTTTTTTTTTTTTTTTTTTTTTTTGGTTTTGTTTGATTTTATTTTGTTGGTGGTCCCCTAATCTTATTGGAGCAAATTAAGGTTGTTGATTAAAATAGAATGTGTCTGAGAAATGTAGGATTGTGGAGTAATTTGGTTGTGTGATAATTTTCGATTGCAGGCAAAGTACTAAATTCAGAAATATACCTGAAGGAAAGTCAAATTACGTAAAAATGCAGTAATTTAGATTTTGATGTTTTATGTACAAGTAGATGTAAAATGTATGATTAAACGTACTTGTAAATGATGTTATTGCAAAAATAATAAAAGTGTGTTAAACAATTAATTTATGTAATATTTATTAAAAATCAATTTTTCTATACCAAATCGATTTATCGATTTTGCAATTCATATAAGAAAACATTAAAACTTTGTTTTTTTCTTGGTTGGGGTTTCAACGAGTAATAAAACTCGACTAAGCTTTCTATTTCTTTATGCGGGAATTCGTTTTGCTTAATGGCTCGAAAATTCGTTCCATATTTTACTAGTGCTTGACAAAACTTCATTTTATCAAGCCCAGAGCAATTGTTTTCATTTCTGGGTCTAAAACTTTCCAAATCTTCAGTGGCAGCATAGAAATCGTGATTATGCCAGTGAAGTAAAAATAACGCACCAGGCTTCGAATAGCCAAAATTAGTTATTGCTCGATCAAGAAAAGCATTCAAAATTTGTTCATTACTTTCTTCGACTGGTTTCTAAACGAGGTCGCCTTTTTCTTCAATTTCTTGATCTGGATTTAGGAAATTCACTGCCAATTCGTTGTTGACTATTAACGTAGTTAAATTCGTTTGAAGACGCCATGATTTGACGTAGAATTCAATTACGAGAGTTTGGAAATGATTGGGAGGAACGGGATTTGCAGTGTGTTTTTAGAGTGAACGTATGATCTCATCGAAATCAGGAGAGAAGACGGAGGGTTGCACTTTTGCGGTAACGCGGATGCTGTATCTCGCGTAGAATCGCACGAACAATTTTGTGCTGTCCCTCGCCGGGAAGAGACGAATCTAGAATCACTACTCTGATGTGACTATGACAGACTGTTTTACAACGTGTGTTGCAAATGGACATACTGTACAATTTGGTCATTGCAAATTTTCAAAGAACAAATGTCTAAATTTCCTCCTCTACAATCTTCGGAAAACTTAGCTCGATGGTGTAAGGATCGTACGTAAAGTATTTGGACCCATTATCGTTGTAACGCACTGTTGCTAATACCCAGTGATTCCCATCAAAGGTAGGAAAGATTCGTATGGTCTTTCCTCGTATCGCAATCTATGAATTTCTACTCGGGTGCGAATTGTTCCGTATCTGGGAGATCTGGGTGGATCAGTTATCCACAGCTTTTCTAATTTTGATTGCGAGCATACAAGGGGTATACTGTAAGTTATTTCTATATCGTTTCAATATTCTCATGTTTTACTTTTCTGCCCAAACTCAATTATTAGTAATCATTTATTATACCATTTCAAAATACTCTAGAATATACAGTACCTCACTCATTCAAGTATCAAAATTTTTGCAGTGGTTGTTAGTGGCGACATTAAGCAACATTTCTTTTTTCTTTCTACAGTACAAGTAGTTACACATCTCTTAAACATCAAAAGTCTATATCATATTATTTGGCTTTACTTATTGCTATATTGCACTTTTTCTTTATTACATTAGAAGTTGATTGCTTGTTAGAAGAAAGGCAATTTGTTTGCTAACTTGAATATAAAGTTGATATTGCTGACATAGCTTTGACGTCTTATTGGAAGTCACTGTTGCTTAAAGTCGCATTAGGGCATGCTGGGAGTACTGCATTTTATGTATGCTGCACCTCTTACGACAACTTGGAAAGCAATGGAATATTCAAACAGTACGGTATTACTCTCGATTTAGATGTTGGTGACATACAGTAACAGCACAAGGCAATAGAATGTGACTCGACAGTTTATGCATTAGGTTGTGTGAATGATTTCTTATCTGGTTTCAAGAGCACATGACAATAGACTTTTATTTTTATCAGATATAATGGGGTTCTTTTTATGGAAAACTAAATCATTCACATTTGTTGTATGCCTTCAAATGGTATTTTAACCTATGAGGAAAGCAACTTGTGAGTGCATTTTACGATTTATAGACTTGAGATAAGTTTAGAAATGTTATGTGATAGATCGCGTATGGCCTTAGTAGCCACTGATGGCGATCTTAGGCATTATTTATTCATTTTTTCTCTGTTACAGTACTAATTCAGATCAAGTTAGGTGATTGTAATGCAGATGCTGAGTATTCTTGATCTTGAAATGTGTTTTTACTGCACAAAATTAAAGTAGACAATGGCAAAAAATAGTTTTGTTTTGTTTTTTTTATTTAGAAATTACACTTTTAGGAAAGCAAAATGTGAAGCTGAAGGCGCATAACTGTGCAACCCACGATGTTCGATATGTAGCTAGTTCATTAGTCTTGAAATATCGACTGTACTGTATATGCTCATTCCATTAAAATTTCAATCTGTTCGAGTCACCTGGAAATTAGCTTTATCTGGCCATAGGTTTTTGGCTTGTTTCATCAATCAAGGGCGGAAGTGACAATAGATTCTTCTTAGCTATAATATCAAACTCAGATACACGTGCCTTGCTAATTGTTTGGCAGTTGCATTGGCAGTTATGTCATCATTTGCATTGCTCATTGAATACCATACTGAAGTTGCTGGAGGTTTCTTTTTACTGCTGAAAAATTGTTAGGTGGCTGTAGCATTTTTACAGAATAGAGCAAATTTAAAGTAAAACATTTAATATAATCTTTAGACTGAAAGAACTAATTAAGTGCTACTTTGATTCAACGGTTTAATTGTAATTATCATTATAGTAGAAAAGTCTGGTTTTCGTTTCATTGAATAGTTAAGTTAAATCAATCTTTTAATTTATTTTTATTGGCGATTATATTTTGAATGTTGGCAGTGTCTTATTTAAAAAGACATTGACGAAATTTTAGTTTAAACTCAATCCATTCTTCTACTGTACTTCTCTTAATCTAAATCGCGATAAATCTTAAAAATTAGCTCAAAATTGAATCTGAAGTTGATAAAATCGTGGCTGCTAAAGGTTTGACAAAATACTGTAATGTCAAACAGTTATTACAAAAACCTTCTACTTTAATAGTGCATCGAATCAACTAGTTGCACTTCGGTTAGCATGGGTTCCGAAGTAGCTGACTGAAGTTGAGGTCGTAGGTGTTTCATGATGTTATCCACCACGAGCTCCTTCCCTTTCTCGTTGTAACTTCTTCGTTTGAATCCTTGGGTTTGTTGTGACAGCTACACAATAAATAATAGCATTGTTACTAAATAATATTATTTTCCAGATTCAAGTTTATTTTCGAAAATCTTCAACGTACACAGCAATATAATCCACAAAACTCGCACGTCTGTCGGTATTCGTGAATCTAATATTTATTCAATAATGAATAATTTATAAATTATTTAAAATGAATAAATAATTAGTTAATTACCTGTGTCAAAAATATCAGAACTTTTCCAAAACTTCAACGATAGACTACTAGTAAACGGACTCTTAAGTTCGCTGTATTTCGTAATTTTCTTAACTATATAACAATAATTATTAATTTGTTGATTATTGTTGAAATAAAATGGAAAATTACCAAAATCCGAAATTTTGAGCATTTTTATTGTGGTTGACCTGCATCTTTTCTTACTATCTAAGTAGTAGTCCATACTGAATATCTTTTAGACTGCCATAGGCATGTCGCTTTATTACTGTATAAAACTAATCTTTTACAGCAAAGTTTTACTTAATGCTACATATTAAATTTACTTGCATTTCTTAAATGGTGCCAATGTCTTTGCACATGCCACTGACATGCAACTGATGTGACATTTTCTACTAATTTTCTGGGTGGGTGGGGAGGAGAACTTCTAAGCTCTTATGTTTTTGGTTTATAATTAACTGGGGAATAAAATATAAAAAAAGGATTGGTAAATGATAGAGATGTGTTGTCACCTAAAGTATTATTGATTATACCTGAATAGTTAAGAGTTCATTACTAAGCAACCATTGCTAGGCAACTGTTGCCAAGTTGCAACCGTAGCTGTTGCAACTGTAGCTTAAATCTATTATTACACATGATCTAGTGAACACATCTCATCTTTATTCCTTGTGCCAAAATGGATTATGAGCCCAGGCCATCTAATTTATAAAATTTTATAGTTTAATATGTAGATTTTATGCCATTTTCTATGCTGCTTTGATGAATATACTGTATGAGAGTTTGTGCAAAAATTATGGATGTTTTTAAAGCCTTCTGACATATTGATAAGCCTTAACGTGGCTACATGTTCTAAATTAGATTTATTTATTTCTGATTTCAAGGACATACAGATATGCTGCCAAAACTTTAACTCCTAAATCAATTTTGCCAGTCCCAAATTTGTGTTTATACCTCATCACCTGTGGTTTAGTGCTACCCTGTTTTCCAGAAACTACTTTCATAATGTCAGACATTATGCGGACATGAAGAATCGAGCTACCGGTATCTTTAGGCCCAAAAGCTTATGTAAAGCAAATCTAGCTGCTCTTAATTCTTTAATATTAAAGTGAAGTAATTCTTCACTATTTATTCCAAGGTTCATACGCACTTTGTCCATTCGAATAAGCTCCCCAGCCCAGTGTTCGAAGCATCAGAAAAAATAATTAATTGCGGATTTGGCAACCAAACACGTCTGAAAACTGTATAAGATATTCCACAGCCACTAACGAACATGGTACCGTATGTCACTTCTTTCGAAATCTGCATTGTTGCATCATACTCTTATCCTCTTAAGTAAGTGCTCTTTGATTTGATATAGGTATGGCTGGACTTTCTTCTTGAACCCAATGCAATCCTTGAACCAGAGACAGTATCCAATCGTCACCAAGTTATTTGTTCCCGGGCTGAAATTCTTTTACCGGTATTAGCTTCTTTTCTTGCAAAAAACTCTTTTTAAATTTTCCAAGGCTTTAGTTTTATCTAACGAAGGCGACAATGTTTTGTATTGACTCTGGAATAAAAAAAACTCTTCTCATCGGAATTGGATCGTTTTTGACCTCCATCATTTGATTGCTGAGATGATCGTTTAAAGGGATTGTTATTGAAGCCATCACACTAACTTACAATTTCAGGATCAGACTGATTGTAGACCATATAAGGATTTTTGTATTATAATGTCTTGTGTCAGAATGCGCATGGCTGTCGTAGCTGCTGGCGATCTTAAGTAATCATCATTCTTATTTCGGTAAATGGTATTGTCTTTAAAGAACATTCCTTTGCGTTCTTTTACTATGCGTTTACTAGGTGATGTGCAAGGAGCATTATTCTATAAAGCTTGTGGTTTACTATTAACACACAAACTTTGTAAAAGTTTCTTTTTTTTTCTTTCATAGCATTAGTATAAAATATGACTTTAAAATCATAAACTTTGGTATATTGAAGTTGACTCAAGCAGTCATTCACAAATACCGTACTCCAAAGTATTTGGATTAAGTTGCGTGGGTAGTAGGTAGTAAATTCTTTAGAAGCAATTAGATACTAATTACAACAGATATTTCTTTTTTGGTATTATTGATTTTGCATACCTCCATAATATTAAGCAATCACTTGCACGAACAACTTTCTATGAATGCTGCAGTTTAAACTAAGCTGTGTTTAATAAATTATTTGATCATTTGACATTTGGTCAGATTTATCAATTTATTTCTTCTTGATAGTAAATAGTCTATCCTGACAGCAGTATTAACATGAAATGTATTTAAATGTAGACAAATAAATCGATCATCAGTTTTCTCCTAGGTCAGTAATCATCCATTAGGCGGTAGTGGTGAGCAGTTTGGTAATTCTTCAAACTGATTGATTGATGGTTTATAGTTACAGTACCGGTACTAAAGTTTTATTTTTAGATTTTTAGAGGTACAATTGGTTAAAAATTAATTACTCAAACACAACAACTGTTTTATTGGAATTACCTACAAGTAAATGTGTAGGTCTTATAAATTATTTCTTTACGGTGACTTTAATTTACTTATTATAGTGTCAATGTTGTATTATGCTTTGCTACAATATCTAATCAAAGAACGTGCTTATTGTTTGGCAGTGAATTACATTGTTCATTGAACGTTGATGTTTCTGGAGATTTAATTTTACAGCTTAGAAATATGAGAGTGGCGAATTGCTGTTTGGTTGTAGCATTTTTATAGAATAGAGAAAATTCAAAAGTATTTAATTGAATCTTCTTCTTCTGACTGGAATTACAACGCGTTTTTGGATATTGTTTGCATCTTGTTACTTTCCTTTGAGGATAAAATGTTTTTCTTATATTGATGGTTGAATTACAGTATAATTATCTGAATTATCTGTATAAGCATATTCTTAGAAGTCTGGTTTTGGTTTTATTTAATAGTAAAATTTAATCAAGCTTTAAATTGTGCAGTATAAAACACTTGGTAGAGCTTTGAAAGAAAGTGGTTGGAAGGCAGTTGTGAAAAAAAAAGATCTCAATTGTCTCAAAAATTGAAAATGGAAAGGTTTGAATTTGCTCAGTGTCGTGCAGAGTGGACAGTTGTGGTCTGATGAAACTAAAATAAATCAAATTGGATCAAATCCAAGAAAATGGGTTTGGAAACGGTGTTTTCTTACAATTTTCTCTCATCAGATCCAATTTTGGTTTCACTGCTCTGCTTAATGACTTACCACACAATTTCAAGTTATCCTGAACAGACTATATTTAAGTTATCAGTCTCCTCAATTTATAAGGTAGACATACAGAGTTTTCCTTTCAAAACTGGACTTTGAACAGAGAAGCTAAGCTTATGTATTATGTAGACATAGTTACGGATTTTATTTTACTTCTAAATCTAATTTTAAGGGTCTGAAAAATTGTTGATAATTAAAGTTTTCAGGCATTCTCATGGCATTTCTGCCCAAACTCACTTATTAGTAATCATTCCTTATGTCATTTCAAAATACTCTAGAATATACCTCGCTCACTAATATATCAGTGGTTGTTTCTGGCTACATTAAGCAATATTTCTTTTTTTATTTCTACAGTAGTTACACATCTCTTAAACATCAAAAGTTTTAAGGTTACCGGTACATCAAAAGTCTTTTGGCTTTGCTTACTGCTATATTGCACTTTTTCTTTATTGTATTAGGAGTTGATTGCTTGTTAGAGGAAGGACAATTTGTTTGCTAACTTGAATATAAAGTTGATATTGCTGACATTGCTTTGACGTCTTATTGGAAGTCACTGTTGCCTAAAGTCGCCTTAGGGCATGCTGGGAGTACTGCATTTTAAATGCATGCATTTGGTTGTGTGGATAATGTGTTATCTGGTTTCAGCAATTTAGAGCACATGACAATAGACTTTCTTTTTTTTATCAGATATAATGGCGTTCTTTTTATGGAAAATTAGAGCATTTACATGGCCCAGGACGCCAAATACTCTAGCTTTTCGATGTGCTTGTAATTTTTTCAACTTTTTTATTTTTTCCATATTGCTGAATATCAAATGGAGTTTCGTTGCAGAATCTCCATTTTGCTTTAGAATTAAAAAAACAAAATTAGTTTTGAAAAATTTTAAATTCGAAATTTTTATTTTTCTTACCATGTCGGCAGGGCTTTTTTACTAAAGAAAAAAAGTAGGTGCCGGTACTCTAATGAGTCTTTGGGAGGGGAAGAGGGTTTTTAACAGTATAGCAAAATAACTAACATTGGTATGTCAAAAAAGATGACGGTACTGCGTGCCGGCGCGTACCGCTTGAAAAAAAACTCATTCAGGAAATGGGCCGCGTCTCCTTTTCTGTAAAATCGGAATTTGCGTACCGCTTCTTGCCAAATTGACCCTGCAACTGTCATCGGTAACGAAGTTCGCGCGTAAAACGTTATTTTCAGCTCTTCCTCTGCTTCGGTAAAAATACTTAATACAAATGGATCGTCGTCCTTATTGCGGAGTTTACATAACTGTCCTAGATAATTTCCTAGGAATCGAGCCTCTGCTTCAAGTACAGCTTCGTTAAGTTCAGTGGCATTCCATCGACCTTCACTCCACGGTATAATGTATCTTGGAATGGGGTCAAAATTGAGTTCTGAGGATGGTAATGATAATGACTGAAGAGACCCTCAAAGTATTCATGTATTATGAAATTGGTGATGGTGAACATACGAATGACATTCCTTTCTCTTAACCTAAGTAGGCATTCATAGTGTAAGCCAATAAGAGTTATACTTGAGGGAATCATAATTGTGCTATGCATGAAGTAAATTGATTGTTAATTGTGTTGTATGAGTATTAGAAATTGTAAGAATTACTTGTAGAATGTAGTGAATTATTGTGAAAGTGTATTATATATTTAATAACAATGGATTAATATGATGTAGGATGCTTTGTTAAATGATAATAGAGTGAACTGATAATGTTTAATTGAGTCATATTGAAATTACGATGATATTTTGTAATGAAGTTATTTCTGTACAATTGATAGTATTATGTGAGGAACAAAAGTGAGATGTCCCTCACAACTGTTATTTGTTGTATTAGATATAAAATATTATTTGAAAGACGAAATTGTAATTTTTTTATCGTTCACTACGTTTACATGACAGGCTTATCTATAGTGGATTCAATTCTTCTTTGGGTTATGGTTTCAAAACTGTAACCAATGAAGAATTAAATCCACTATAGATTATCCTGTCATGTAAAATGTAGTGTTTGTCTGAAATTTGTTTTCTTGCTGTTGCTGATAACGCCATCGGGTGGTTAAAATTGAAACTAATTACTTACTTTTAATAATGACCACTTTTTGAGGTGGCGCTGTATACTAAACACAACACCATGCCACGCACGACATGCCACAAGTTGTGCAAATAACGGAGTTAGTTTCACGCTTTCATTTAAAGGTAAAATGTTGTTAAACTTTATTTAAACAAAATTATTGTGTAATTATAACTTGCAATTCTTTGCTATAAAAAAAAAGTATTACAAGTTAATCAAATAACTCAGTCACAAAACTAAAAACTTAAAAATAATATCACATTACATTTGTATTTAGTGATCTTTAATTTTCTATTATATCTCATAAAATTCTATTATTTCCATTAACCTCAAATAATAATCACAAAACAATTAAATTTGTTTTGACATTATAAAAAATTGCAAAATATTTTTCAAAGATGAATCCAAAGATCATTTTAATTCTGATTTTTATAACTGATTAGATATGATGGCACCACATATATAAACCAATAAATTTAATTATAAAACAAAACTTGATACTGTACTCTTATCATTAGAACTTGTGATGTTCAAGCGTGCCACAACAACGAAATTCATCTCCAAAACACTACCAACAATGTCACAAAATTATTCTATGGCAACAAACCGTGCTAAGGAAAGGTTAGAAGTCATCAGTCGCCATCTGTATCCCAAAGGACCTCAAAGTTACACCAATGTCACATGGGCCAATACGAATGTATCCTTGATATGAAATTGTCAACAAATTTGATAAATAGATAATTTTTTCTTAAATTGAAGTCAATGCCTGAAAACAACTTTAAATATTCACTAGATAACCCTTTGTTGTCAAAACAACAGAGACAGTTTTATGAGAAGAATGGATATTTGGTGGTCAAGAAGTTGATACCTGATGAATTGATTGAGAGATATAGGTAATAAATTATTTTATTTTATTATAAGTACTGGTAGAGCTTGGATTTATATGCAAAGTAAATTGACTTTTACACATATATAATATATGCGGCCAAATATGTCAAATATGCAACAAAAAAAAAACCTTTTTACGCAGTTATTTATAAGAATCTGATATTTTGTATAAATTTGACAAATAGGTGTACGGTAATAAAGATAAGAACAAAATATCTGATTATAAACACCTAAAACATGTCTATTAGATAGATTTTGCAATTTTCAGTCAATTTTTAAAATGCTTAATGCCGTACGTTTCTAGTTGATTTTTTATTTTAATACGTAAATTTATATGATTTTACACATTTTCGTATAACTTTTCCATGAATTTATGCATTTTATACAAATATCGATTGTTATATCATATAATATTTTTTATGTAAATATCTATTTATCCAGGCTCTAAATATAAACATTTTTATATAATTTTCTTTTCTTTTATTTATTTATTTTATTTATTTTTTTTTTAATTTTTATTTAGTAAACGATTTATTGATATCTGCAACGGTCGAGTTCAAGTTCCATTTCTAACAGTGCAAAAAGAAATTGCAGTCAAAGATGCAAATATACCGCCTGAAGATAAAGTTTACAAACTTCAAGATTTATTTTTGGACGAAGGGTTGTTTGAATACTGCCAATTACCACTTGTAATTTTCGGATTCTTAGAGTTAAAAAGTTCAAAAAATTTTAAAATAATTTATTTTATTAGATTATGGATTATGTTAAATGTTTCACGGGACCAAACATAATGGCAGTTCATTCGATGTTGATAAACAAACCACCTGATTCTGGATCTCTCACGTCCCGACATCCCTTGCATCAGGATTTGATTTATTTCCCATTTCGTCCAGCGGATGTCGTTGTTTGTGCATGGACTGCAATGGAGAGAGTTACTCGCCAAAATGGATGTTTAGTTGTGGTTCCTGGATCACATAAGGGAGAATTATTAATTCACGGGTATCCGAAGTGGCCGGTAAGAATTTTAGGAGTCAGTTAATTTGTATGTAATGTACCGTATAATAGGTTAACTTTGACTACGAGGAATGCTTTGAACAAAATTGACACAAAAAAAAACACTACAAATTATATTATTCGTGAAAAAATACTGCAAATTATATTTTAAAAATTTTTTTATGCTTAAAATGAAGATTTGAACATGCTTTAAAAATTATTTGGTTGTTAAGTGATGTCGTGTTATATTGTAAAAAATTCAAGTCGGACCCTTTGTATACAAAAAATTGTTCATTTTTGATACACTGAAAAAAATCATCATTTTATTTGAAATTTGTTTAATTATCATTGGTTAACCTTTTTAACCACTTTAGGATTTACTGAAAACTTATTGTGGCATTTCATACAAAGAATACTGAATTAAGTAAATTCTGAGAGCATTTTGGGGTAACTTTGAACGACATGTTCGTTGTTCGATGTTACCCCTTCAAATTTAAACAAATTTTTTTTTAAATAATTTTATACAACAAGTAAAATTATAATCAAATCTGGCATTTACTTTTCCAAATTAGGTATTTTTCATAATTTAGCAGATAAATTTTTCCATTATTTTATTTAAAAATGTCAAAAATGTTGCTTTTAATTTTTTTTTTTTTGTGTTCAAAATATGTTTCTTGAACATTTCATGTTTAAAAAGAAAACTCATTAATTTTTTTTATGATATAAAGTCAATACTGTTGGAAAATAAGTTAGGTATTTATCACTGGATTTGACTTTGACTTTGTGAGGAACTAAAAAATACTGGAGATCTGTTCCAGTTATTTTTTTAAGTTTTCAGATAAAAATAATGTCAATCCATTAAACGTTTTTCAACATTTTAAGAAAAACTGTTCAAAGTTACTCCATTTTATGGTACCATAATTCTTTATTTAGGGAGGCGTGAACAAGATGTATCATGGGATACAGAATTTTTCAGAAGATTTACCTCTGTCCCATTTGGAGATGGACAAAGGCGACACTGTTTTCTTTCATCCTCTTTTAATCCATGGATCAGGTGCTAATAGAAGTAAAGGATATCGTAAAGTATGAAAATAAATTTGGAATTAATGTATTTAGTCTTAAATTTGTGATTTTTACTAGGCAATTTCGTGCCATTATGCAGCGAGTGAGTGTCATTATATTAATGTTAAAGGAACGTTACAAGAAGAGCTTGGAAATGAAGTATTAGAGGTGGCGAAGAGAAAGGGATTGGATTTAAATGATATTGCTGTAAGATGAACGTTGACTTTTACAAAATAATTGGGTAATGACTAGAAAAATTACTTTTTTCTAGTTGGTGTGGAAAGCTCGAGCTAGGTTAGTGCATGGGAACGAGGTAAATATGTGAGTTTGATTAATGAAAATTGAATCATCGAAATTTCTATTGAATAGTATTTTGATAAAAAATGTAATGGTTGAATTTTATATTTTCAAGAAATAAATTTAAATACAAATTTTAATATTTAAATTTAGTAAATTTGTGAGTGATTGTCCCTGATCACTATCTTCGAGAACTGAATCTATCTTCACTGAGACTTGATTAGCTTGAATTAAAGCACAATTTGCTGCAGACTGAAGTAGTGAATCATTCACCATCCAGCCAAAGTGTGTTTCAGTCAATGTTGCAATGAATTCACATTTGTAACGCCATCTAGTAACTAGAAGCTGAAAATATTTCTACAATATCACATCTAACAATGAACACTTTGATGACCTTCGATTAAACCTACATTAGGTCGATTTACAGTTCACACATTCATTCACTTTCACACACACTAACCCACATATTTTTTAGTTTTACTTGTACACAATAACTTAGCAACAAGATCTCGAATATTAATCCAATAATCTTTTAAGGGTTAGTGACAAATACTTTCCAAATATTTGTGTTAAATTTCCCATTAAATCTTAGGCCTAAAAATCACAAGGGTTATTGCAATGCTGCTGTGTGGCACATCAAAACTCATTCCAATCTCATTCACATTAAAGAACAAGGTAATGATGTATCATACTAAAGAAAAACTAGAAACTCGAAGTCGTCAGCTGATGTATCCTAAAGAAATTCAAAACTCCTCCAACGTTTTACGTGCCAACACCATGAGCGTATTCTTTACATAAAATAACACTTTTAATTGATACTGTAAAAAGATGAAATTTTCCTTAAATTTAAGTCAATGCCTGGAAAGTTCAAATACACTTTAGATAACCCTTATCTATCAGCATCACAGAGGGATTTCTACGAGAAAAACGGTTATTTGGTGATCAAGAAATTAGTCCCAGATCAATTACTCGATAAATACATGTAAGAAAATTGAAAAATTTTCTAAAAAAATATTTTAATTATTTTTTTTTTTAAGTCAACGATTCGTCGATATCTGCAACGCTCAAGTCCAAGTGCCTAAACTGATCCTCCAAACAGATGTGGCACTCAAAGATAAAAAAATTCCGGCGGAAAACAAAGTGTATAGACTCCAATATTTGCATTTAGATGACCTTTTATTCGAGTACTGCATGTTACCAGTTGTAAGATTTAAAATTTATTTATTTATTTATTTATTTATTTATCAAAAAAAAAATTTAAATATTTTATTTATAGCTTATCGATGTTGTCAAATGTTTTGTTGGACCGAACATTATGGCAGTTTATTCGATGATAATAAACAAACCACCTGATTCCGGGTCTCTCTCTTCCCGACATCCCTTGCATCAAGATTTGCTTTATTTTCCATTCCGTCCAGCTGATCGCATTGTTTGTGCGTGGACAGCGATGGAGAAAATGACCCGCAAGAATGGATGTCTAGCTGTAGTTCCTGGATCTCACACTGGGGAGTTGTTGGCTCATCATTACCCCAAGTGGCCTGTAAGAGTTATTTATTGAAGTTGATATTATTTTGCAATACTTAAATTATTTTATATAGGGAGGAGTGAATAAGTTGTATTATGGGATTCAAGATTTTTCTGATAAAGTTCCAAGGACTCATTTGGAAATGTCGAAAGGAGACACAGTTTTCTTTCATCCTATTTTGATTCATGGATCTGGACTTAATAAGTCTAAAGGATATAGGAAAGTATGAATTGTGGTTAATTATTATTTTGTGTAAATTAAATGTGCATTTTTATTAGGCGATTTCGTGTCATTATGCTGCATCTGAGTGCAAGTACACGGATGTTAAAGGGACGTATCAAGAAAAGTATGAGAATGAGGTGTTGGAGATGGTGAAGAAGAAGATGGGGATGGAAGAGGGGGGTATTTCTGTTCAGGCGGTGTGGAAAGTTAAATCGAGATTGGTGAATGGAGAGAGAGGGAATATTTGAGTTTGTTCAGAGAATTTGTCATTTTGAAAATTTTTGAGATTTTTTTTTTTTCACTTTAATATTTTTTTGGAAATAAATTTTGAGTTTTGTATTGTATCATCACAGAAAATTGTGGTTTTAAAATAATTTTAATTTTTTAATTTTATGTATTACAATTCGTCATGTTTTTGTGAATGTGTTTTTAGCCAGTCTTGATTAGACTGAATTCGTTTCTTTGCCACTGATATCAACCGGATGAATTCCTTAACATCGAATGCGTAATTTGTGAACTTTGCGTGAGCACCTAGAGTAGGATGATGACCCTGAAATAAGAATAAACTTAAAATACTGAGGAAAGTGTTATTATAACTGAAGTATACTTGATCTTCCTGAATTAAGAGATCCATATTTTCCCACGTCATGTAATGAACACCGCGTAAATTTGCCAAATCGCGGTAACAAGCCTCGTCTTCACAATTATAACTAATATTTAAAAATATTATATTAAAAATATAATTATATAAATAAAACTACATTACATTTCAAAAACAACTGCCCAGTCTGGTAGGAAGAGTAAATGAGTTAAACCAGCACCGTGGATTCCAATAAATATATCAGTATTATGAATAATCTAAAAATATAATAATAATAAAAATAAATAAAAATTCACAATTGTTAATTATTGAAAAAATCACCTCGAGTTGCTCATAAAATGGCGTTCGACTGCGAGAAATAATTTAAATTAATTTTACATATTAAAATAAAATATATTTATTTTCTTACTGATTAAAACTAACTTTCCGCACTTCAAAGTCAAAAGTCATTTGCGCTGCTCTTACCAACTAATAAAAATAAATTATAAATTTTAAACTTATCATTACCAATATAAAATTTATTACTTCATCTTCGTTTAATATTTTCCTATACGTTGTATCTCTTGAGAGTAAAGTAACACGTAGTTTATTATTCTATAATTACAAAAAATAATTAAAGTTAAAAATGACTAAAAATAAACATTTTACCATTGGTTTAATGTGATTGACATTTAACCGATGTAAAACATGGTGTGTAAAAGCATGAAAAACACCACTCGAGTAACAGCCAGGCACTAATGGCATGTTATAATACATGCCGAATATCATTCGGGGTAAAAAAGTGAAGATCAAGTCTCGAAAACAAACCTAGAATAGTATAAAAATTTCGAATTTTAATTTTTAAACTTTGTTTTTTTTTTGTTGCGTACTTTTTTTCCAGAGTATTTTTGTAAGTCTAAAATAGGGTTTGATGTAAACGCTTTCCACATTATTTCAAAGTTGCTGTGATATGGCATCTGGTAATTATAAATTGTTGATAAGTTTTAATTTTATAAGTTACTTATTTTGATGCATTACCATGTCCCAAATCATTATATTTACATCTTGAGAAAATGAATTATTCATATGTTGACTTAAGTACAGGTTTAGGAAATCACAGAAATGGTGATACATATTCACAGCTAAAAAAAATAATAATTATAAAAATATTAAAATAACAAATTTTAAAATATTAAATTTTCTCAAAATATATTTACTAGCATCTAATTTCATGAGAAAAGTTGGTTTTTCAAATATAATATCACATTTCTTATCTTCTATTGGATGGTATGGAAGAGACACAAAGTTTAGTAGTTCAGGAGCCCTAAAATGAATTTATAAAAAAAAATTAGCTAAATACTAAAAATTATAAAAATATAAAATTTTTAATACCATGACTGTAATGGACTTCTATGAGTTAGTCTACTTTGTAGAAGTTGAGTATTTATCTCACAGAAACCACCAACTTGACCATTTAGCAAAACATCCATTCTGTACCTAAATACTTAAAATTATAAAAAATTTAGAACTTTTATTAAATGTATTTTTTTTTTTTTAGTGCAATAACCTCATTGGTTGTTCAATGTATAATAAATTATCAAAATCAAATATAATGTTGGTTCCATGGCAATATCTTAAGTGATCAGCACAAATCAGCGAAGAATCATCCTAAAAGAGAAATTTAAAAAGTAAAATTAATTTTTGAGATGTAGATATTAATAAAAATTTTATAAAAAATATATTCAAACTGGATTCAGTGATTTGCAAATGTGTTGCATTTCTTTCTTCCTTTCACGAATGTAACCAAAATCTCCTTGTTTGAAAAATAAATCAATCTGATCTTGTTTTGATTTTACCCTGAAATTAAAAATATTTTAATATTTTATAATTTATATATATTTTTGTAATTATTACCATCCTCCATGATCACCATGACAACTAGGCATTGAGTATATTTGCTGTAAATTACAGTTTTTTTCATATCCCCAACATCCAGTTTGCTTTGTATATTTCTGAAAAATAAATTTTGTAATTAAAAAATATTAAAAATAAAATTTTGTTAATTACGTGGTAAGGGCATGATAAGTTTTTCTCACATAATTCTCTGATTTTAGGATTATTTGCTAAGAAAAAAGGACTGTGTTGATTTGGTATGTTTACTTCGCTGTTAAAATCAAAGGTTGTGAGACAAGAGCAGTAACTGATTAGAAAGAGTAAATAATAAAGTGACATTTCAAGTGATGACGCCTATTCCATCACTTAATTATTCTTAACTGATCGTAATACTTCGAAAACATCAGAGAATCACGTGCAGTAGTGCATCAATCGGTGTGTGAAATGCTATGATGGTGATGCCGTGGAAGTTAGTGAAACTACCACCAGAGTGAACTTGCATCGTGATTTGCCGGGCGATTTGCTCCATGAAGTAAAAAAAAAAATAATTCTGTGAGATTTACATGGTATTTATTTATATTTACACTTTTAAAGAGTTATTTGCAATTAATTTGTATTTTACTAATGCGATTTTTAAGGTTTTAAAAGAATTAATCATTTTATTTACATGTTGTTTTCCTCTTACGCCACCAGGTTTCCCTTTAGCACGCTTATTGTAGTTGACTTGTTTTGTGTATATTATTCAGATTTGTGGTGAAGTTTTTTTTTATTCATTGTTGATATAATTTGGTTGCTAAAAAAAATAATTTTTTCACTTCTAATTACCTGTTAACTATCATTATGAGTGATCTTAGACTTGACAAATTAATAAACCAAACCACACTCAGATCATTTAAAATCACAATATTTTCATTATTACTTTATTAGTTTTTTTCAGTTATTGTTTTATAGACGTCACAACAACAATTTTGATTTTATAAATAAATTTTACTTTCAATTTTTCAAATATCTAAATTTGGGTAGTCGAGGGGATTTCTGCTGCATGTCGAGGAATTTTAGACTTGGTCTTCAGTTTACTCTCTACAATCAGAAAAAAAAAATTACTAAATAAATCAATTTCAACATTTCGAACAAAACCTAAAACCTCTAGAGTTAGTTTTATCAATCGATTTCACAGACAATGACTCCAGCCCCTGTTTATTCGGAGTTGCTGCCTCTTTCTCTCTAATTGTCGGTCGGGGCACTTTGGTTGGCGGCGTCATTGCTACGACCTTCCCGTTGATCTTCCTCATGACCACCGGTAACTTGAACGTTTCGTTGGAAACTTTCTCCGGAACGTCGTTAGTATTGTCGGCAGTAATAGTATTAACCCAAGATTTCCTCATCAGTGGGATTGGCTTCTCGGCAGCTTTAAAGTCCTGTTTCTTGGAACATTGAGTCGCCAGCCTTATTGCCCTTTCTTCGGGAGGTTTCTCAGACACTTTTCCCAGATTCAGAATCTTCTCCCGAATCTGCTTCCTAATCCGGATCGGCGACTGCTGAGATAATTTCTTGAGCGACACGTTGGTCAAACTCGACTGGTCCTGAGGTGACTTCATCGAAGACACCAATTTGTCCATTTTGTTGCACGACGGCCTCTTGGTCGGCTTATCTGGACTGTCATAGTTGCTGGCGCTCTTCTGGAGGAGGGCATTGGGGGAGGTAGACCTCACCTTCTTGGACGGCTTGGGGAACTTGACGAACTCGTTCTTATCCCCATCCTTCGAGCTCTCGTCCATCGCCCTATAGGTATTCCCGTTCGTAGAGGTCGTAAAGCCAGATTGTGCCCCGTACCTAAGGGTGTTAATAGCAGATCAGATTTAATCCTACAGATTTGTTTCAAATCAGATCAGATTGTATAAATTCCAGATTGTGTATTTGATTATAATTCAGATAACAATTTGTAATGTGATCTGATCTGATCTGAAAAGCTTTAGTTCTCCCAACAAAACACATAGTTTTTTGTTTTTTTAATCACAACCTATTTTTTTACTTATTATTATTAAACTTCATGGCAGCAAAATTAAATTGTACTATGATAATTGACGTTATAATATAAGCGGAGCTCGGTTGTAACGACAATCGGTTATAACGACATTTTTTGAGCGGTCCCTTAAATGTCGTTACTCGCGGATTCCACTGTATTTTCAGATTTCCGGAAATCCTATTTAATCCAATCTACTAATCTAACATCCATACTCTTACCCGACATTTGGCAACTCCGATACGTAGGACGTCGTTATGCTTTTTGCGTCTTTGTTCATTTCTCCCACGTTATTCGCCTGCACCGACGACGCGGTCCTGCGGGCGGGGCCCTTGCACGAGGTCAGCGACGGCACCGGCCGCCTAATGGTGCTCACCGACGACTCGCGGGAGACTCCGTCTCTCGGGTATGGCCCTCTCTTCTGCGTGACCGGTGACGTCCATGGCTGCGGGATAGACGCTGGGAACTGGTACTGGTTCTGTTTCAAGTTCGTGGGAAGGTCGGAGTACTGGGTACTGCTGCCCGCGAGAGAAATGTGATCCATTGATCTAAAACGATCCCATGGTTCAGTCTGTGTGTAGATGCTTTGTTCACATGGTTTTAGGTTCTGGAACCGGATTGTCTTCGACTTGGGAACGTCCCTCGTCGGAATGTCGTGGAGGTTCGTTTCGTAATTGTAGGGGCCGATTGAGTCGGCGGTGAAAGGACAGGGGTAGTTACCCATGTATCTGTCCTCGTTATTTGACTTCGGTGCCTGAGGGCGGTAAGGAGGAGAGCACGAGAACGTCGGGATGCATTTGTCCCATCGGGCGTAATTGTTTCCCTGGCGGTACCTGTTACAGAAAGAGACCGGTCGACGAGCTGTGTGTGGCGGTCGGTTTTTACAACCGCTTGATTGAGGTCTGTCACTGTTTGCATAGTGACCCGTTGGCGGGTACTGCTGAGGTCGCGACCGATAAGACCTAGACAAAATAAAAATATTTTATGATATAAACTTGTATAAATTAAGATATTAAAACATCATAAATGTAGTAAACACGTTTTGAGCTTTGAAACAATTACATCAAAATTGAAGAAAAAGCATCTTGTAAACATGTGACAAACGTGTTTAATATATTTTGTTGATTCTAAATAACTCTCATTTGTCAAATTTATTAAAAATTTTGATTTTTGTAACGCAAATAACTATATAAAGTGTTTTCAAATCTTAAATTTAAATTTTCCGTGATCAAAAACGATTAATTTGTCACCTATACTGTAAATCAGGAAAAAAAATGATTTTTGTTGCATATTGTTGCAATTTATTTTGCATGAAAATCCGGACACTACAATAACAAAAGGTTTATCTTACCGGTTGTAGGTATTGGTCGGCCTTGGTGGCGGAATTGGAAGCGGACAGAAGGATTTGAAACCTGGATTATTGCACCTTGGCTTCGGCTTCGCAGGCGCACTTGGAAATGTTTGCGTGCGATTATAGAAATTCGGAGGTCTTAGCGCTTCTCGGGTCTGGTTTTGGCCCAGACTTTTGTGCAACATTTTCATCGCAAACTCCAACTTTGACACACTTTCAGTCATTATTATCCTCTTGATTATATCGCAAAGATCAAAATACCTTTGCGCTGTGTTGGAAAATAAATAATGATCCGTTAGTAAAATGATCCTAAAATAACATTTGTAATTATTTTTTATCTGAAAATTGCATTATGAGCTTTTAAAAAATACAAGCAAAATACTTGTTAAAAACTTAGATATTTGAGGTTAAATTTTCTTAATAGTGAAAGCTGCTTCTTGTTTTACAAATTGCCTGCAATGCACCTATTGATTTTCAATGGAAGCATTGTAGGTAATACAAGGGGCAGCTAAGTCTTGAAATTTTTAGATGTGTATTATATCAATTCATTTACATAAGTTGTTTTGGTATTGAATCCATTGGTCATTCATTAATTCAATCTCCTCAGAGGTGGGTTTAACTATAATAATAAAAATAATAATAATAAGATTAAAATTAGTAATTAACAAAATTATTTTATCATATTTATAATTACCATCTGTAAATGTGCCGCCAATTGATTCCCGATCAAAATTCAATCCTTCATAAAAGCCAGCTGGTTTTTTCGGCTGCTCTCGAGGAAAATTGCGATGTCGCCCTAATACACAAAATTCGATACCGTAATAAAAAATTCTTTCAAGATGAAGTCACTCCGAACCTCCGTTTTTCGAATCCCTTTTACGTTTTTTCTTCATTCGATAATTGCCAGAACGGTCTGTCGAATTCCCTATAGAGAAACCGATTTTGATCATTAGATATACGGTATCGAAAATTTAATAAAATGAATTTATTTTCTATTTTTTATTAACTCAAATTGGTTTCAACGGTTTGCTGTGTTTGTAATCGAGGGAACGGCTCCTCGGCAATTGGTGCTGACAGTTTCTTCAGCAATTCTGAGGCATGCAAAAATGGCTTTATTTTGAAACTGTCAATTCTTCCAGTGGGAAATTTCGGATTGGTCGGTGGCGGTTTGAAAACCTGGTTTGAGCCTCCGAATGACGGCTGTTGGCCGTTGTCCATGGTCTCTAAATACGTTTTCGGAAAAAAATGTGTTTTTTTGGTCAATTTTATTTACTGTACAAGCTTACCTTTCTGTTTATAAGTAAACTAGTCCTCCATGTAAATGAACCTGGAAATTGTACTAGATTGTATTTTATGTCATTTTTAATATCTTTTTGTACTCGAGGTTGTTTTAAATACCTTAAAACTCATAGACTTGCTATTTTTTTGGTTTTCATTTTCAATTCTTAAAATTTAGACTGAACCTCCAGTCCCAAACACTATGGATGTTCCTTTTCTAGTAACAATGCACAGGGGCGTCGTTGCTGTTTTAAACGCAATAATAAACACGTGTGCTTCACTGCAATGCATATGTATTGTACTGCATTGTAGTCAAACTTTTATATTGGTACGTATTTTATAATTGCATCACTTGATGGCACTTTCTAGTAAAATGAAAATTGAAATGGAATGAGGTAAATGATTATAAAAATAAAGAGAAATAGATTTGTTTTAGATTTGAACCAATTAATTATTGTTGTTTTTATATTTACATTTTTTGTATTGAAATTGTTAATATCTTGTTATCATAAAAATAAGCACAAATTCACTTTTTTAAATTCGCCTTTAATTTGTACATTTCAAAGAGCTTTAGAGGTGTTTCTCTGAGTATTAATTTTACTGACGATATGAACAGAGTTAATCATACTAAAAAATTAGTAATATTAAAAAGCAATATTAAAATATTAATGGTGTAAAATATTTATTACTGCACAAAATTTGATAGACATCTGTTTTATAGAAATTATAGCATGTAACTTTCTTATAAATTGTATCAAGAAATCTTACCAGAGTTGACAAAGTTAAATCTACTTCAACAACCAACAGAAACTTTTATGGTTCAAAATAATATTTCTTGTTCAAGATAAGAGAGAATTGATAAAACATTGCTGCTGAATAAATAATAAACGAAACTTATAGTTTATCTTTTTCAATCAATATTGATTTCTTTTTCTTGTTACAAATACAACTTGCATCCAACAACATTTTTCACTGCAACATCTTAAGTGTCAAATGGCGCCACGAAAGTGTATTGTTATACGCAAAAGTATCAAAAAGCATATTTCACATTTGTTGCATTTGGAAGAGCAGAGCTCTGCTTACGAAACCACTTTAGTTGGACTTTCTTATGTCCAAAGCCAAAAAAGCATTGCTTTTAGGCTTATGTGGTTTTTGGCCATATTGTGTTGCTTTTTGGTGTTCAGTTACCAATCTTGTGATCGAGTGATCTACTTCTTTACTCACCCAGTTAGAGTTGATGTAAATTATGGGGAAAATAATCTCCAACCAATGCCTTCTGTGACTATTTGTTCACAAGATACAGACGAATGGCTTAACTACAGTAAAAAATACCCTGAAATATTGAATAGGCTTAAATTAAAAAGTCAATTATATCCTTGTAACAATCAACTCATGCAAGCTTATCCAACTCATGGTAACTTAAACCTTATTGATGT
Source organism: Geophilus truncorum (assembly GCA_034695745.1). Classification (NCBI taxonomy): domain Eukaryota; kingdom Metazoa; phylum Arthropoda; class Chilopoda; order Geophilomorpha; family Geophilidae; genus Geophilus; species Geophilus truncorum. The sequence goes on along the minus strand of JAQFZP010000313.1, from coordinate 6,224 downwards.
TTGGAAGATGTTTAACACTTTGTCGGTTTTGAATGAAAGCAGTTTGTGGATGGTTCGTATACTGTACTATACTGTACTGTCGATTAAATTCTCGTTTTAATTTATATGTTTTTGAGATTTTTGCTAATTTATTCACAGGGCACAAAAAGATTGCGCAGTGTTCAACCAAATGCCACTGATTTGCCATTTGGAATTTGTGCAAATTTCGTGTTTGACAACCAAAAGGACAATAAACCTGATCAGCTACATGTATCAATCAGAAAACCAGATGGAGGTGGTTGTGAACAAAGTTCAATAATTGTACGTATCAATGGAAAATTCAGTTTAATATTAAATAAATAAATACTTAAAAATCTTACTGTTATTAATTCAGTTTACAGTGCAAGAAAGTCACGAAAATTCAAGTTTAAAACAATTTTGGTTTGTACCATCTAACTTAAGAACAGATATAATTATCTCAAGAATTAAGGTACCTATATACACACAACAATAAATACAAAGAAATTGTATTCGATTTATTTGTATCGTAGTATAAATTTGCTCGGGTGCCTTCTAAAAATAATTGCGTTTCAATGAAAGAATACGTGGATTGTTCAAGTGAATGTTACATTGATTATTATAATAGAACAAAAGACCGACCTTGCAGGTACAGTAGGTGAATTCATAAACTAAAACGTTTTTCTAAAACGAAAGATTTTGTTTTATTTTTATTTAAAATGGATTTCTTTTATGGGCTGTCTTTGAGTGTAATTGTAACTCATGCTACTTGTATAAGATGGAATAATGTGAGTTCAATTTTATTGGTTGAATTTTATGCTTGAAAAGGATTCCAGTGTTTTCAGACAAAATGAGGGTCGAGAAAACTCCCTGATTTGCAGTTATTAATTACGTTGTATATGTAAAGGATGTTTTTAAAATACGATCGAAATTCAGCGAAAAACGATGCGAGCAAGTTGAAGCAGTGAAAAAATGGCGCTTAAGACGAGACGTCATAAAACGAATTGTTAACCCTTCGATTCCGGGCTACCCCAATTCTACAGCGCTTCAGCTCCGAGGTGGGGAAATCTCTTTTCACCAATAAAGAGGGTATGTTTAAGCCAATCAGAATCAGATGCCCGATCATATGTCAATGACAACATTGAGAACACCATTTTAGGGGAGAGACTGAAAGTTGGTCATTACCTGCTCACCCTTTTTACTCTCCCCTCATCTTTACCGGGCAGCCTAACCAAAAATCTCTCATAGCATTTTAAGGGGCATACAATTTGCAAGAGCTATAACATTGATAATAATAATAATAATTTTTAAACAAAATTTGGGCAGAACACAGGTTATTAATGTGACTTCAAACTCCAGAAGAAGAAAAAATTATCTTTTAAGGATAAAATGTTTTCCTATTCACGTTTAGTTTTGTAGACAAGTTGTCTTCATGACTATAGTAATCGAAGGGTTAAGGCATAAAATTCATTTTAAAAACTGATAAGACAAACTTATTGTCTTATTTTTGTCTTGAAATGAATCTTTATGGTGATAAGATGATTTAGTTTTGCATTTTGAATACCGTATGGTACGGTACACTTATATTTTAATTTTCCATAATTTCAATTTTTGCTGTTTTAATTATATTCATTATAATAGACATCTGTTTGAGCCACCTGAACTTGTACGACCTTTATGTAAAGGTGCAGATATGAATCGATACTTCGTCAGCTGTTATTGGTCTGTCCGAGTTGACACAACACTTTATTGCTACTGCCCAAGACCTTGCAACAATGACGCGTACGATATACGAATTTACTATTACGTCAAGCAAAACAATCAAACAGACATACGAATTCTCAAAGGCGAATATGTAACTACATTTACAGAAGTTTTTGACTATGACGTTATAACGCTTCTGAGTGATATTGGTGGAAGTATTGGACTTTTACTCGGTTTGTCGGTTCTCTCACCGATCGAGATCTTGTGTTCCGTAACACTGTGGGTTAGAAAAACAGCTGCTTTCAAAATCCCATTTAAAAAGTCTCCTTTGGCAAAACAAATCCAGTTTATACTGAAAAAGGAATTGATGAAGTTGAAGCATAAGAAGACGAAAGGAGAAATCGCTTCGATACCTCTGACGAGAATTCTCAAGAAAAATAAATCGCATACTTTGAATGTTGTAATGATTGTTACATTCACAATTTTTGCTTGTTTTTGTTTATATTTTGCTTACGACAGAATGATTCACTATTGGAAATTTCCAACTAAGGCTGTTGTCACGGTAGAAAACAATGTAAAAATTGTGTTTCCAATTATAACTATTTGTGCACCAAACAAATACATTGAAGATTTAAGACGACGTTATTTCAAAGAAACAGGAAAAACTTCTTGCGAATTATTGCATCATTATGTTGATGTATCGAACAAATCAGTTGCTGATCTTTGGAAAACTTCAGCAACTATCAATCAAATAGTTCATCAAATTAATGAAGAACGTCCGCCTGCATTTCACTTTGTGAGTGATTAGATATTTTATGGCTAAAGTGAATTTTATGACTTATTATACCATAATTCTTTTGTATTACTATAATGTAGGATTTTTTCCCCACATTGTATGACGCATACAGCGTTAACAGAATTCGTCATTCAAATAGAGCAACTCAATATGGAAATTGTGCTGAATATAAACTTAGTAATTTCAATAAAAAAACTAGAGTTTATTATAGTACCTGTATATATTTTTCGTGATGAATTTTCAGAAGAGACTGTGATGTATGGAACCACAACTGTCTTGAGTAAAACATTTCGCAGAGTCGATTCCAATCATTGTTCATATCCTGTTACGTCGGTAAGTGATAGAAATAAATTGCCTTACCATTTCTTAATAATTTTATTGATTTGTGTGGCAAATAACAATAAAAACTGAAATTTAAATTTAGATTTTTATGGTGCCTCAAGATTCATCACTGGAGTTAGGATTGTGGACTAAATTGGATATTCCAGTAAACAGCATTTCTAACATTGCTTTGAAGTCTAGAAAGGTAAAAATTAAACTTAAATTGGTAACATGTGGCAAACACACAAAACTGAAACAAATTGCAGCTTTTCAGATTGAATAATCCCAATCAAAAATGTCAAAAACGATCTAAATCTCTGCAGTGCGTTAAAGAATGTCGTAGAAAACTATTATTTGAAAAAATAGATTGCAGGAAAGTATATTAGTGAAATATGTACCTATATATATTTTTTTAGAAAATGTTTTATACTTTATTACTTTCTAGATTGCCTTTTATGCCTCAAAATAATTCCATTGCAGATTGCAAAAACACACAATCTTCAATTATTGCTAATCGGTTGTATGAAAAAATATACAGCAATAACAACATGCATAAACAATGCAACTGCTTGCTACCATGTCACGAAGTGGTTTATGAATATACCTATTTCAGCAGTCCTCTTGAAGACGCTTATTATTTTGTCAGAATATTTTATTCTTCAACTTTTTTTGAAAGTATTCATGAAGTGTATAGTTATCCAACTATCAAATGCTTGTGTGATATTGGATCCATTTTGTCAGTTGGTTTGGGGTTTTCGGTTTTAGTGTTTTTTGAAACTATTCAATACATTGTTACTTGCATATTGAAGTACAAAATAAAATAAAATACTATAATATAATATATTTATTGCAATAGCATACTTACTATTTGTATTAGAATAGAATTACAGTAGTCAATTTGTATTTAGGCCTAATTATTGACACATCTAAAAAGATGCTGCACTGCATTGCACATCACTATATCTTATTTACATGTCATTATAATATAATACAATAAAAGTTGTACTATCAAAATTGGCCATCTTCTCTCTGAACTCAATATTTTCTTTAATATTTAAACAAACTTACACATCTACCATTTCAAATTTTTTATATGGCATTATACCATAGCCAGAGGCAAGTCCTGCTTCTGTTTTTTTCTTCTCCTTTTTTAAATTTACTTTTAAAGCTGTTGTACCTGGAGAAAGCACAAGGATTACTTCAACTCAACATTTACCATTTTCAGGCATTCAGGAACACACATCACAACATTTTATGTATTTTCTAGTAACTTTAATGAAGTAATCACACATCACTTTTGTCCTACTTAAAACTTGATGTTCCATCACTACGGTCATACTTAAAAGTAGGTTGAATAATAACAACCTCACACTTGCAAAGTGAATTTTACTTTTATTTCCTTCTTAGAAGCAAAATGAATGCACTTATATTACTTGTACTAGTTTTAGCCATCGGATTAATCTCATCCCATAAAGGTTTTGTATTTAAATTCATTTTTATTTTATTTCTTATTTTTATAATATAACTGTTATTTAAGTAGATGGTTCAATTAGGTGTGACTGCATGGAATACTGGGATTGTATTTTAAAAGATGGCATTCCAGAAGGTTATTGTGATCCAAGTGAGAGTAAAGTTTGCTGCTTTCACCCACAACATAATAAATCAATCAGTTTACTGCCACTTACATCAGTTAAGTCAGCACTTTGTGGTAGGAAAGGTACCGACACTGGTAAAAATGGCTTGGCTGAACTTGGAGAATGGCCTTGGCAAGCAAGTTTTATTTATTTTTTTATTATTTATTGCATTTTTTTTGTTTTCTAAATAATATTTTTACATTAGGTTGCCATATTAAATGTATCTTCAAATGTCTATGTTTGTGGTGGAAGTTTGTTGGATGAATTCTGGGTACTGACAGCAGCACATTGTGTAGACAAATAGTGAATAAATTAAATTAATATTTAATATTATATTATATTATTTTTTTAAATATTATATTATGTTTTTTAGTGAGAAAAATCCAAGTGCTTTAAAAGTAAGATTGGGTGAATATGATGTTGAGATTGAAAGTAAAGGATTGCCACATGAAGAATTTTCAGTGAAAAAAGTATTTTTTGAAAAAAATGACTTAAATAAAAAATAAAAATATTCTTATTCTTATTAAAGGTGATGCTGCACCCTGAGTTTCAGAACACAACTTTAACCAATGACATTGCACTCATCAGATTAGACAGTAGAGCTAAAAAGAGATCTCATATTAACATAGTTTGTTTGCCTGAACAAATGGAGCAGAAGAATTTTGCTAATAAGCAGAAATGTGTTGTTACTGGATGGGGAAGGGCAAATGAAGGTCATACAAATGAATTGAATTTAAACAAAAGTATTTAAGTCATCTAATTTATTATTTTGCTTTGATAACTTAGGGAGCACTCATTCCATAGTTTTAAAAGAGGTTGTTGTTCCTATTTGGAGTCAAGAACAGTGTGGTACTGCATTAAAAACTCTACTGGGATCTGAATTTCATGTTTCAGAATCATTGATGTGTGCTGGAAGTGATGGAAAAGATTCTTGTGATGTAAGATTTGTGAGAATACCTCAAGACATTTTTATGTCATATAATTTCCATTTCAGGGTGATGGTGGAGGCCCATTGGTTTGTGAGGAAAATGGAGTTTGGTATCAAATTGGAGTAGTGTCATTTGGAATTGGTTGTGGCAGACCAAATACTCCTGGAGTTTACACTTTTGTTCCAGCATATAGTGAGTGGATTAAGTCTGTGGTTAGAAGATTTGGTTAGAATATATTATATTAGATAACAGTATTATTATATTATTTCAAAAGTAAAATAAAGAGTTATTATATTAATTATGTTAAGAGTTTACTAAAATGATTAGTCAAGTTGGAACTTAAAAGTTCCAATTTCCAACTTTATGCATTGGTGGCGCCCCACATGTTTGACATTTGGTAACATTTGGAACTAAAATTTAAAATTACCAGTATTTATAATGGTGGAGCAAAATGACTTCGAATGGAACAAGTTCAAACAGGAATAAGTTGGAATTGTGATCCAAAAAGAATTACTTCGAAATGGAATAACTTCGAATAGATCGGAATTAATTCGAATGCAACGCACTCTGGGCTAGAAAGTAAGAACTAAATCCAGATTCACATCATTGTGCGCTTTTCTCTGCTCTCTTCCTCCCTTCGCTTCAGCTCGATGTATTAAAAATATACGGTAATAATTAAAATTTTATTTAACAATTTTTAATTGTGCATTCTAATTTAGTAATTTACCTCTAAAGCTAGGTTCACACAGGTGTTCTCAAGTGTAGTACACTGTAAAAAATAAAAGAGTAAAAAGGTGTAAAAGTACACTTTTTTAAGTGTAAACAGCTTGTCCCTATTTCAAC